>KN833050.1:122689-140381 GCA_000827315.1 Piloderma croceum F 1598 | reverse complement strand
GGAGCTTACTGCCTTACAATCCTGTAAAAAAAATAGTCTACAAAATCCTGATGGACTCCTGATGGACTCCATCAGGATTCATGGGGGAGTGTAACTTACAGATATGTTACCATGTATGTATGATACAAGTTTGTAGGTATATGACTTTGGAAGAATGTAAAATATATTTGAAAGTATGATAATATCTTGGTCATGTAGAAGCAGCAAAGAAGTGAGTGAGCCAAGAACAAATATACTAGCTACTACACTTTTACAAGGTAATTTTACCAAACATATCAGAGTGCTCATGGAGTCCATGAGCAGTCCATGGGAACCTGTGGGGGACTGTAAAATACAGCTACTAAGGCATGTGAGTATGAGGCCTTGAGCATCAAAATGTGGGATGTTAAGTTGTTGGAATGGATGAATGTTGAAATATTAACATAAAAACATGAAGTTGGCCTACCAGAGAGCTTCTTTGAGGAGAATAGGACCATGGGAAAATGATGTTGCCTTATGTGAAAGGCTTATTTTTGATGGAGGATATGGATTGAAGGCCATATATAGTTGAGCTGCCAGAGTACTAGACTTTCCTAAATCCATAGGAAAGTCCATGAATCAACTCAAAACCATTTTGAGGTTTGACAATGTACCAACCAAAGTCAAAAGAACTTGATCCGCACAGGTCAAGTCCTTCTGATTAATATTTGTGCTGTAACAAATTGGTTCAATGTCACCAACAACATGTTCGAGACCTTCCCAAAAGGTATGGCCCACAATGAGGTCACAATGGTTCTCTGTATCCTCAGTCAAATGCAGCATTTCTGTGGATGTTGCAGCTCCAAATTGGGCTTTGATCAACCAACTTCGATGCTGCAGCACCTTGAGTTTCAGAACAGACTGAACTTGAAGCAACCTACTAAATGCAACACAGTGTGTTGTCTAGTGGGCAATATTTGCAGCAAGGTAAGCTAGAATAATGGGTTGACCAGTCTGATCTTGGCTGATCTGTGCCTGTGTGCTATCAAACATTTTCCAAACCTTGCTGTGGTTGTTAAGCCAGCCTATCAAGCTAGTGGCACTTTCGGCAATCTCACATGCATATTTGTACTCTTTTAGATAGTCACCAAGAATCAATTGAAACTGCCAATTGACCAGTTCAGAAAAGCAGTAACAGTAACATCATCATAAACATATCTGATGTGCCCAACAGGATGGGGTAAGAAGCCACAGTCTTGCTTTCTCAAGTAATCAACAGCTTTTTTTGCTGCCTCTGTCCACATCTGTTGTGAAATAAATCATGACACAGCCATGCTTATCCTCAACACAATCAATGATATTGGCAAATTGAATATCCAGGACCATGCCATCCTTCTGTAGCCTCAACCAGCTCAAGAGTGAAAGACTAGGATATAAATATCAGTGACTGTGAATGATAAGATTAATTAAATCATGTACTTGAAAATCTACATTGACCCAAATGCCGTTTACTGAGTCCTTTATGAATGATTTCCAGCCATCCACACTAGTATGAGAAATAAATTCAGTGTCCCTCATTATTGTTGATGTGCTTGTAGTTGTATATATCAATGAAATAAATAAATAAAATAAAACACTACTGTGATGTGGACTGAGGGATGCAAGTGAGTGAGTAACCCTTCCTATAATGAGTGAGATGAGATAAAATGAGTTTTTAAAATGCATGTGATAGTGCCAAGTGAAGTGTGATTAGCAAATGCAGGTGTGGGAGCGCAGTAGCGAGAGTGTGGGTGCTGGAATGTGGTAGCGAGAGTGCAGGAATGCAGGAATACAAAAGTGAGAGTGTGGGAGCGGGAGTGAAGTCTAAACTAATAATGTGGTATCAAGGTTAAGAGACAAAGTATGAGGTTGAGATCTGAGCTGCAACAAGATTCCAAGAGATGAGAGGTGAAGTTCCACTTGTTTTTCTGGTATGTACAGGGGAGTATATATATAATGTGAAATTTTAAAATGAAAGGATGACAACTGATAAATTTTACCACTTGGGCAGAGGACCAGTCCAACATCCAAAATAACCATATCCAGCTCATAACACCTGTTCAGTGGTCACTTGTCCTCCATGGTATGTCTCAAGCATGGGCCAACTCAATGGCAAAGCAATCCTGCTGATGCATCCTCACAACTTTTATGTGCCAATGTGCCACATACAGATTGTAAAACTTCCAGGGGTGCTGCACAGTACTGGATTGGGGATTGCAATGCGTGTGAGATGTCAGCCAAAAGCTAAAATCATTGGAAATCACTAAAAATCATTGGAAATTGTCAGAAATGCATGGAAATGATCAGAAAAGAGCGGAAAAGGTCAGAAAAGGTCATATGACATTGGTGGCATGTGGCATGGTCATGTGATCATATGTTAGCACTGATGTAATGCCAATTTACATGAAGAGAGCAGTGTAGAGCTTATCATCATATTTAATCTGGTCAGACATATGAAAGTCCCACATTCTTCTTTTTCAGAATTTTACTGATCTTTGTTTTCAGCAGCCTTGTTTAAAAGCCAACCACCCACAACCTTTGCTGAAGGCATAATGCCTGGGGCAGCTGTTCTTAGCATCTGCATTAATTTAAGTACTTCAATGTCTTCAAAGAACCCCCACAGGTGTGTTGCTGGATATAGTTGCTCAAAGGGTCTGGGCCTGAATTGCAGCAGCTTTGGTTGGACTGAAAGGCATATCAATGCCTTTATACATAGCTGTGAGTTGACAGATTGGTTTGCCTCATCTTCTTTGTCAGAGACTTGGTTCCCACTAAACTTACAGTATGATCTTGTTTACTGTTATTCCTGCTTGCAGCTGTAACTGGTGGTTTCACTGTGGTTGTCACAGCTCTCAAATCTGTAGCAGCATCCCTTGCTTCCTCTGATGTGTGGACGCATGGCTCAATATTGCTGTGTCCAAGAATGTGCACAATGAGGGCACTTTTTTCACCTCTCACAGATCCAACAGTCTTGCAAGCTTTGAGGAAGTTTCATCAAGCAATCTTGAAATGGATTATCTGTGCTGTTCACCTTCCTCAAATAGTTGCCGTGACATCTGATTCTGGCCCCAAACTGATGGATTCCTCCAATAGCTCTGCCTGTGCTTCTTTGTGACAGACACATCCTTTGCAGTAGGCTTTGTAGTGACTTCTATTTTGCTTCTCACCATGATGGTAGACAGACCAAACAGCTTGTAGTGACATTGATGTGGGGCTGTGTAGAATTAGTCTTGTATTCTGTGTGAAATGTTAAGCCTTTTCTGGCCAAATCGTTAAGGGGTTCAGTAAGGCCTTAATTTGGGCACTTATTAATTAAGCCTTAGGGCTTAAGCGAACACTTCCTAATTCACTTCTGTACTCCTTTAACATGCCTTCCCATGGATACTCATCCTCAAAGTACTGGGTGGGGAGTCCATATCCATTGCAATGTCTGCTTTGGTCTCAAGCAAGAATGACTTCAGTTTGAAGTCATCCGTGGTAATGAAGGGTCAGAAGTGCAGTACAGTAGTAGTAACTTCCCATCTACATCTAATAGGATTTGGAATGACCAAAAACTGTGTGAGGCTTGGCCTGCGAAGGTCATTAGTCTATGTCATATATGCACAACACACAAGAATTCAGTTGCTTGATAAGTTTTCAATCAGATCCACGGATCCATGGCAACAACAATCAAGTCTGTCAAAAAAAGTGCCAAAAATCCCTATACTTATTTTGATGCCTGTCTCTCAAAATTTTATGTATACTAAACATGATTTTTTACAAATTCATAATGGTAGAGTGAAACTCTGGCCCTTCAAAACCACGACAAAAGATTCCAGTTGGTTCGCATGCTTGCCGCGCCCTAAATTGCCTTCCAAAAGCGGATGAGCTATTTATTGCGAACCATGCGAGTCTACCAGCCTTGTTGCCGCCCTGATCGCCGTCCGGATTGCCGCTCTCGGTGCCGCATATCCGGAAGTAGAGACGTTCTCGCGCGAATTGCCGCGCATTCCGGTTGGTAGTGCTGAGTCTCCATTGAAGTTTGACTTCAAAGTTTCCTGTGTTATCCCGCGATCTTCAGCCGTCTAACTCTGTGGAGGCCATCTACACCTTTGTATGTCTTAGCTGCTAAAGATATGATAAAAATTTCTGACTCTTGGCAACCGCAGTGCGCCATCACCTCGAACTATAGCCAGCCAGCACAAAGACACAGGAATACATTTCGACTAAGCTTTCTTCTTTCGTACTTGCCATGACTACAGAACGATTGCCACATCGCTTCGCCGACCCTCTTTCGTCGAACCGAATGCTTTCATCATCCGAGGAAACTCATGTTCGAAGCTCATACTGGAAAACAAACTCCAGCATTTCACGACTGGATCTCCAAATCAACGACCTCCTAAATCGACGTCGTGCTCTTTGCAACTATCGTCAGATGCTAGTGACACTCTTGTCACCCATTCGTCGCCTTCCACATGAATTACTGGGAGAGATTTTCCGCTACTGTCTTCCGCGAAACTATCACAAGAAAGGCGCCCACAAAGCTGTTATGCTTCCATCCCACGTATGCAAGCATTGGAGAGATGTTGCTTTGTCAACACCGACACTGTGGACGAATATTGTCCTGCCTGTCACTGATGAGACTCTCGAGTCGCGAGCAGCTCTGGTGACCACTTGGTTTTCTCGATCGGGTGGTTTACCTTTATCTTTCACCCTCAAAGGACGAGAGAATGTCCTACCAATCCTGTGTTTTCTTCTTCAGTATTGCAGCCGTTGGCAATATGTCAACCTCTTCGTACCGGTCGAAACGCTTCGGTGCCTCGAAGCAGCTAAAGGTCATTTGCAACGCTTGGAGACTATGCAGATGGATCTTGGGTATGGTGCCACGTCCTACTCCGTTGAACATATTTTGGAGTCGGCTCCAAGGCTGCGGAAGGTCTTGTTGAAGGGCCAAAAGTTCATCTGGAACGGTCTTAGCGGTTCATGGGCTCAGCTCACAGAACTAGATACAGGCTATGCATCATATACGGTTGGGGGTTGTCTTGCTCTGCTGCAGTCTGCGAGGAATCTCCAGCAGTTAAGTGTCTACGTAGGCGATGGGGATGTAGAAGGGCATCGTCATTTCGTCTTCTCCCATCCGCTAGTTTACTTGCGTGTTTGGGGGTCAAGGGATCACGCCATCTTTAATCACATTACTTTGCCAAACCTTCGCGATCTTAGTGTCGACGATATATATTCTGACTGGCCGCAGTCCCAGTTCATATCATTCCTAACGAGATCTTCATCTCCTATACAGAGCTTTTCGCTCGGAGTTCCGATGGAAGGGGGCGATGACATGTGGGACGATAAGGTGATCCAAATCCTGCAGCATATCCCGTCCCTCCATTCCTTGTGCCTTCGATACGAATTTCACGAGTGGATTGAAGGCTCCTTTTGGAAGCGGCTTTCACCTCGAATTTTGGATAATGGGCAGGTCGATTGCTTGATTCCAAAGTTGAATACCATCTCTATTCAGGTAGACTGTCAATTGACCAACATCGACTACACAGCCTTGACAGAGATGATCCTATCACGCTGTTCATTGGCTCACAATACCAACACCATTCCCGGCCCAATCGAACGAATCCAGAAGGTTAGAGTGAAGTGTTTCTACGACGAGCATTTCGATGCGGTAGACGACACGATGTGGCACAAAGAAGTCTCTGAGCAACTTTCTCCACTTCAGGAAGTTGTAGACACGGTGGATGTTGTCATACTCTAACATGCACTGTCCGATCCCCCTACAAAATCTCTTGTTGTAATTAACGGAAGCTGACGGGTGGATTGTATTTTCTTTGCATCTAAAAAAAAGACTTTTTGACCCGCAGCAAGACTCTGCTAATGCTAAATAGTGGTGGTATGTGTCAGTTGTGTTCGGTGAATGACGTTAGGTAGTGTCATAGGTATCAGTCCTTTGATGTGCTGTTGCCTACTAGATAGTACTTACTATTAGCAGCCTTGTGGTGGATAGTACAACATAGGCATAGTTTAGTGGGCCTTTGCACTGTGATTATTGTGGCTGCCTAATTGCGCGAGTAGTCGTCGCTGGATACATGCCGTTGTAATTACCAGGCCTGCAGCATATTGAACCTGACAACTACATTATGGATGCTTTTGCAACGGAGCAGTGTGATATATCCCGTGACGCACGCGTCTCGCACATGCCACACACCGAAATGACACTGAAAGCAGCGTAACCTAGCGGACGTTGCAAAGGCAGACATCGACCTTGGGACTCGCAGATACTTTCCCAATTCAAATCAGATATCAACACCAAACGGCCCATCCTCGGACCCTCGTTCGTAGTATGAAACACCTTATAACCGGAAGAGTTCGTCAGAGTAATAGGTATGATGAGTATTGACAACTGGATAATGTCGTGGAGGTTCTCAGCGCCGAAATTGACGTTCGGGGTGAAGTAAATACCATTATATTACCATGTTGCATCGGGAAAACGTAGACATACACTGACCCCCTGCCCCTTCTTTGTCCAAGCAGTGACCATAATCCTCCCAAGATTCACACTAACATTTCCCCCCGCTCGAGCGTAATCTCACTCCTGCTGGATGGATATATATACTCAGGACAAAGCCTTCTCGCAAGGTCCGTTTCTGGCCCGTGCAAGGTGATACGATGGGCCAACTTATCAAAGTGGAGTAGTGATGGTCCATTACCGCTCGACACATAGTGTGGGCGAAGGGGACTCAATGCAGACCTCTGGATCTTCTTCGCGCGCGAGCTGCGAAGCTCGAAGGTGTCGCACCTCAGCTTCAACGAAATCCCTGATCATCAGATCCAATCAGGACACGAATGCCCATGATAGGATACATTAAAAATATCACCTTGTTAGAAACACTCCATGCTCGCTCGCGATCTCCTTTCTAATCGTGCGAGGTCCTTTTTTGCCAGTGGGATCCTTTGACATTTGATCAAGGATATATTGCCTCTTCTCAGCGTCAGGCATGCGTTGAGTAGTAAGGCTGCTTGCGCGAAGATTAAATTTTTTCAGGCGACGCGCTACAGTCGCCTCGCTGGATGAAGATGTCACATGTGAAAATCATGATGGATGAGGAAAAGTATGCACGCACCTCATAATGATACTTGGAGATTCAGCCAACAGGAGTTGGCTGATATTTTTGCGATCAGTGATGCCACGGCGGTGGTACCCGATGATAAGTTGTTTGACGCGTTCGTCCTTCGCAGATGCTGCCAAACATCCAGTCAGTTCATGTTGAATACCACTTGAATATGTGTCAACGGATATACCCACGGCAGTGCGAATACTGGTTTTTACCCGTTGGATTACGTGCACTTGGAATTGTGGCCTGCGGAGTTGACGTGTCTTGTTGGTCCACCATGATGTCAATTGGACGTCAACAAACAAGCGCCTGCCATTCGGAGGCTGTGTCGAAACAGTTTGGCGCTAGTCCAAATCTTCTACATAATTCGTCAGGCCGTACCATAGGATGACTCAGATACTGTAATGCAGGTACCAACTGCCTCAGTATGTGTCCTGGAGGTGAATGGCATCACGGGTTCCCGACATCCCGCACAAATATTGAATTTGCGGTCGTCAAGCATCGCGTGACGTGACAAACTCCGACATCCCGTGACACACGTCTTTCTTGCAGCAACTTCGACTTTGAGGTAAACATGTTACATGGTAGGTTTGAGGGGATATGTTGCCATCCAGATAGGAGATTTCTACCTGTTGAATTTACATATAAGGCGAAGAATGTGATATCCTTTCATCAACATATTCAAATGGGGTGTCTATAAATGAGGGTATGTCGTTTCTATATTGGCGCCATATCGTCCTCGTGAGTATCCGTCCATGATCACCAATTGCCCAACTTCATTCTCTAGCGTCATTCGGGGCATTACTATAGGAAATGTTCTCGGAAACACATCCGCTCACACATGCAATTATGACCCGCGAGCCAGTCTTCGCATTCCAGATCGCTACATTTTAGTTTGGCTTCCATTGGCCTCAAACTTCCTGTCGGATGTATCTGTCGAATGTTCCCAGTGCAATGGGCATGGGGGCACCCGAACACTATCCCAGCGGCCGAAAACATTGTTATCTCTCTTTCATGTTGTGACGTTGCCTGTCAGTGAAATATGTTTGTCATGTGTCACTTCTCATTTCTCAGTTGCTCTCCATCTCAATATCAGCGCATACTCCAATTTAAACCTTTGCTTTTCCCGCCCTGTTCCTTGAACGAATGTTATTTTAAACCGCTTCACTGACTACGGAACTTGTGTTGCTCTGTCGAATTATCATGAAGCAGCCTATGTAACTTTGGCAGGGCTGAGCCAATAGTAATTAATTCAGGTGACAGTTATCTTGCAAATCACTCTTGGCCCGTTTACCGTGGCTTCTTGGGATTACACATTCCCATTTTCACTGTGTACTCCAAACATTTTGTAATTCTGATCTAAAACACTCCGTGTACAATTATGCGGTTACTCGCTGTCTTACACTGCAAATCGAACCTTCCCTGGACTCGAAAGTCCGGTCCCTCATAATTTCCCATACAACTATCGGCTGGTTCGGGGGATAATACTTCAAACATACTTCTTCCAGTGCCAGACACTTCGACGCTAATATGCGCACATACTTTGCACACTCGCCTTCATCACCTTCATACTTTCCCCGAGGAATGATAGCCCCGGGAAGAAATATAACTCTTAACCTCTGAAACAACCCAAATAATTCCCCGAGTTCCTCGGCATTCATTGGCACAACACCCGGAAGTGTCCCAATCCACACCTCTAGTGAAGGACCACAGCACTCTGCGCACAGACGAATGGCTTCTACGATCGCCGTCCGTTCCCTCTCTTCCCATTGTGAAAGATCGAGATCAAGTTCTATGAGCGCCGACAGACGACCGAGCGCTGAACCACTGCTAGTACCGCCCGTAACAGGGGACAAAATAGCGTCGAACATCCACCTCAGCTCCCATGTCGGATCGTCCACGCCACCGGGACCGACAACAAGCCGACGGAGAGTAGTTTTTAGGCATTTCATTCGCGCCTGAGCCATAATCATGAAGGTCGATGCGTTTCCTCTAAATGAGCGTAGATGTGGCAACGAATCGGGTCCAAGTCGCGTCAAGGCAGATCTGTCGAACCGGAGTGCGCAATCGTCATACTGCCCGTACTCCATGTCTAACTCCTCGATGGTGTTGTTGTGAGTTAAGATAAAGTCGGTAAAATCAGGTGCATTTGCCGACAGTACTTCGGCCTCGATGTCCCAGACACCGAGAGTGAGGGAACGGAGGTGGGGGAAATGCATGGTCCATAAACGAAGGCAGGGTGATTCATCGACATGACTGAACGGGAGGGAGAGTGTGTGGATCGTAGTACGAGAGCGAGACAGTATGTCCCACATTGGGCCATCAGAAGCTGTTGGAGTACCAGTAAGATCAGTACAAAGTAATTGACTCGCACTTCCAACGATGAATTGTAATAAAAATGGAATGAAATGAGGAATGGCGACGGCACCATTGGGAGGTCTGAATAATAATAAGAATGTACCATCACCTTCTGTCTTCCAAACAAGCTTTTTGAGATCGCGAATCCCCTCCATTTCGTCGTTCGGCCATTTTTCAAGAGAATTGTATGCAATGTATGCTAGGTCTTCAAGCGGGATGTCAGCAAGCACCCGTCCGAACTCGTGCTGTTCGTGTGGGGTGAGAAAGACAGAGCCGCGGATCACGATATGTCGCAATGAGACTAAATTCGCGAGAGCGGCTGGGTTGACGAGGTTATGCATACTGTGCGAAGTTAGGTATCTAGAGATTGGTCTATTGAGTTTGAGCTCAACGACGGATTTCGCCAGTGCTTCATCGCGAGCCAACAGGGCCAAGGTATAGGATGGATCGGTTCCTTGAACACGCGCTGTGAGACTAACAGACCGGTAAAGGATAGGGCGAACAATACGAAGCAAAGGAGAAGAAGTGCAGCTGAGATGGGCGAGGTCGGAGCGGGAGTCCAGAGAGGCCACGACCAACAGCCAGAGTTCGGTGGGCAGAGAGCATTGAACACCACGCATGGGTCTTGGTGAGAGTGGCATCAGGAAAACGGCGTCAACTATGGCGGCATTTTGATAAGCTTTTGGCTGAGTTTCGCCTCTTTCCTGATGCCGACTGGTGACGTGACAACTCAATTGTGACATGTCCCTGTCCCGTGACACACGCGTCTCTCTCACCAACGACGACGATGGCTCCAATGTTATCAACCCAAATGACCCTCAAACGTATCCACCGCGAAATCGCAGACGTCGCAAAGGAAGATCTCGGCAGCATCACTCTCGTCCCCACCACTGACAACCTTTTCGCCTGGAAGGGTTCCATACCGGGTCCTCAGGGCAGTCCATACGAGGGTGGGGTGTTCGATGTTGATGTCGTTCTGGGAAACGATTATCCGTGAGCCCGAGATGGTTTTTTTACTGTTGTCGTGGGCGTTGATGGTTGTGTGGCGTAGGTTCTCAGCCCCGAAAGTGACGTTTGCGACGAGGATTTACCACATGAATATCTCGGATCGGGGGAACATATGTATCGATATCCTCAAGAATAACTGGTCCCCTGCGCTTTCCTTGTTCAAGGTGATGCTATCCCTCTCCTCACTGTTGACTGATCCTAATCCCAGTAAGGCCTTTTCTGTCTGAGTTCGTTTCGTGACGGATGCTGACTTGACTTTTGGTGACAATCATAGATGACCCGCTAGGTATACCCTCTTTCTCTCCTTTCCCTTTCATGAATGCGGCTAATCTATCTATTAAACTAATCATCATCAGTCCCGACCATTGCGACCGAATTCGTCCGTAACCGTGCCCTACACGACAAAACCGCCCGGCAGTGGACAGAACTATACGCAAAGCCGAAACCCCCTCCACCACCCGCACCAGCACCAGCACCGCCTACCGCATCGTCGTCGTCGTCCTCAGCGGCTGCACGTGCAGCGACGACCAAATCGAGTAAAGGAAAAGGAAAGGCGGTACCCCCTGCTCCCGCATATAGAAATCGGTCCTCGCGGACTACGTCCCAGGCTCAGACGCAAACCCCCGCTCACATTGGTACAGAACCAATAACGATCGATGATTCCGATGACGAAGTCCTCGCTTCTTCCCTCGCTGGCGGTTCGTCCGCTACGACGGCCAATGGGATAGGGAAGGACAAAGGAAAGAAACGTAAACGGGAGTTGGGCGCGGATGAGGTCGTTGTTGATCTTACTGATGAGGATGCGGGAGTGGGTGGCAGTGGGAGAAAGAGCAAGAGGAGATCGGATGGGGGTGTGGGCGTAGGCGTTGGAGGGAGTATTGGTGCGGGAGTGATGGGGGATGTTATCGTTATTGACGATTAGGGACGGAGCGGGGTGATGTGGTAGGGTATTTGGTTTCGATTGTGAGGATTTCGTCTGCTGTGAATGCAATGACTGAGGATTTTTCTTTTCTACCTCTATGTAGTTCGCAGCTCGACAATGCGTATTTCGAAACCCGTTGCCATTCACTCCTGCTGAATTCGGCTTAGGGTGTTCGTCTTTGTTGGGTTTCTTGGAGGCCTTATGGAGGCGGTTTCGTACATACATCTCTGTTTCATGATAAATTACAATTTCTCTTTGAACTTTCTTTCGTTCTTGCTTTCTGTGAGCTGGTGATTGTCTAGTCCAGTTTCGTCGGGAAACAGATAATTGTATACCCCCACCGCTGGAGATACCGGAAATGTTGCCATCAAACAACACCTTGCACGAATTAAGTGGTTGTGTTATTTGCAGATGCAGAAAATGGCCCTTGCGGCACCAACACCAACACCCTTAGCATCAACGGGTCCTGATCATGATGACTTCTTATCATATCTTCTAAATAGTACAAATACATGGAGTGCCTCCAAATTTCTGACCCAATGTTATTTTACTAGAGACTTGTTCTGTTCACCCTTGGTTTGCAGGCTCGATGATGTCTATATACCCAACTTTCCATTGGTCCTTGGAACTAAAATGTTAACCATGGGACTCAGTTTTGTAGTCTCCATTAACTGAGTTCCAAAACTGACGCAGATAAAAGGATAATTCAGCAACTCTGAACTTGTGAAATGCTTGCATAATGAGACTTGGTGGAGTGGGCCATTGCTTCGCATGGCATGTACGAGTTAGGGTTGCCGAAGTTCGGTCCTGAACCTCAGTTCGAACTTTGAACCTCTGAACTGGACCGAGAGTTCAGGTTCAGGTAGGTTCTGGTTCTTAGGTCCACTGATAGGTTTGGTTCAAGGTTCAGGACTTCACGTACTACTGCGAACTGGTTGTGAACCTGTTTGAACCGTGAACCTACATGTTAAATATGGGCAACCATGGAACGAAAAGGAGCCGCAATATAAATATAGAAAACTTGTGAATAACGGCAAACATGTGCGGTAAAAGATATATATATGAGAATTGTTGGTATGAAAAAGGTAAGCAATCAAAGGATAAATTGCACTGCAGTATGGTAAGCAGTGTGCCGTGGTGGCAGAACAGCAAATAAGGCTCTACCGGCTTGGAGTACAATATTCAAGTTAGATGTATTGAAAACACAGAGAAGTTTTCTAGTGCACTTCACTGCTCACCATGTCTACCACCAGCTTTGTTGACCCCAATAACTGTGCTCTCGATGCTCACAGAAACTTGAAAGATGCCAGTGATATCCAGTTTTATGATTCTGAACAGGATGAGACCCCAATTTCTTCTGTGAAAGGTAACACTGTCGCTGGCCCATCTTTGAAGAGTGTGTTGCTATCATCTGAACAACCCTTTGAGTAATATTGACCCTACACTGTGGCCAGCTGATGTGACCAAGAAATCTGGCGCCGTTCCTGTGGAGATAATTGCCGGTCGACAACAGATCAAGCCATCCCGAAAGGTCAAACGTGCTGCTGGCATTAACTCATCTGATGAAGAGGAGTCCAATGGTGGTCTAGAAGGCGAACCTGCTAACACACTGGCAGGTTCAAAGTGCAAAACGGGAAAGAAAGCCAGTTCTGCCAGTACTAAAAAACAGAAACCAAATGACATGCCAAAGACCAAACAGGCACACAAAAGAGCTCGTGTGGACAGCAAAGATGTAGAAAGCACAGACGGAAATGCAGGTGACATGGAAGATCAGGCAGATGCATATGAACGGCTGAGGCTTGAATGCAAGACAGATCGGCCAGTATGTGGAGAAATAAAAATTGTATTGGCAATCACTAACTTATTATTTTTTTCAGGTCCAAAAAAAGTGCAGTTCTCGTGGCAATGATTCATGTACCACCAATGTTTGCACCATCTTCACCCCCGACACGCGTACTCTGTCGGACAACACTATTGAGAAAGGCCATTGGTGTGAAGTTTGCAAGTAAATCAATTTTGTGCACTTTCCACTTCCTCGCTCATCACAATCACATAGACTTTGCAAGGAGCCAAAAACCTGGCTGATGGGAGGCATTTCATCTCTGAGGAAGCATATCAGCCGGTATTAGATTCTTCTTTGCCCCTGCTAGTTGTATACATTTTAATTGATGCATCTAGCAACTGGAACACACATGGGAACACCTACAAGACAAAATGCAAAGACAAAGGTATTGCAATGTACCCAGGAGTCGAACCTACGCAAGATCCTGAAACCGGTGAAGGCCAGAAAAATGCTCAGATTACATCATTCATGCAGGCCAAGCCATCAAAGTGGACTAAAGAAGGCCTCCTCAAGCATATCATTGAGCTCATAGTTGTAGAAGATAAGGTTTACACTTGCATATCTCAGTGATTGCCATACCTTAATCCAACGATTATCCCAGTCTTTTAAACTCATTGACAGGGGTCCTTTTCAGCGCATTCTCCAATATCAGCGCCCCCAAACTTCTGAATCTGATATTCCTCACTGAACAAAGCTCCGCAAGGAGATCATGCATAAAGCCACAGTGGCAGAAGAGCGCATTCGGAAGGAACTTGAAGTACGTATCAGAACTTTTTGTATTCAAAACTCTAAATACAATTTTGGATTTAGCACGTTCTGGGACAGATTTCAATCACCTTCGATGCATGGACATCTGGTGCGAACGATCCATACCTTGCTGTCACAGCACATTACATTGCCTCGCCTGAGGGCCAGGCAAGCAATTGGGAACTTTGCTCCAAGGTCCTTGGGTACACAGGTATTGAAGGCAATCATAGCGGAGCCAACACTGCTGCTGTGATTCTTTGGGTTGTGGATCGATACAGGATTCATCACAAGGCAAGTGTCACCACAGCATCAATTGTAGTGGACCTATTTTGATGGTTTTCCAGCTCGGATGGGCTACAGTAGACAATGCAACTACAAATGATTGAGCAATGCGAGTCTTGCAGTGCTTCCTTGACAGTCTGAGTGGCCGGCGATGGATTGCTACTCAGCGCCATGGCAGGTGCAACACATTCATATCATTACTGTATATGTATTGACATGTGGTTAGATGCATGGAACACACAATGCATCTGGCCTCGAAGGCATTCATCGAAGAGATCTGTCCAACACCATCTCACTATAAGAAAAAAAAGGCATCAAAGTCTACAGAGCAAGACGACGAGGAATATGATTTTGAGGAGGAAGATGATTTATTAGATGATGAGGTTGCGTGGTTAGCGAGCTTAGTTGATGAGGTGGCCGCACCAGAAGACAAGGAGATTGATGACGAGATGGATTTCAATGCAGGTGATCTTCTTGGCAAGGTCCTTGCCCTCATCAACCAAGTTAGTCTGTGGTTGTCACTGTTTTTCATAAACTGATCTTCTGGATCCAGGTGCAAGCTTCACCACAAGCCAAAGTATTCTTTGCCACCATGTGTCATGAGGAAGGCCTGACTCCCTTAGAACTAATCAAATGGATTCGCACTCATTGGGGCTCCATGTATGATCTCATCAATCACATGTTAACTAATCATGCCGTAAGACAATTTTTTGCAAATTTTTATCTTCCTTCACTGAGTCAAGCATCTCAGGCTGTCGACAAGTTCTGCCTTCTAGCTGATGCAAGTCCAAAGGTACCTAATCTCAAGAAAAAGAAATACAGTGACTTCGCAATTGCACATGGTGAATGGCAACTCCTCCAGCTTGTCCATGAGGTCCTCTGTGTATGTTCAGAACCTTCTGGTATTGATCCGGTACTGATCCTGTTCTCATCCTCAAAAATTATAGGAAACTCGTGATGCTCAGGCTACATTTGCATCGGAGTCACACCCAACCGTGTGGAGAACAATCCCCATGCTAGAATATCTGCAGCAAAACTGGGAGACATTGGCGAATATCCCGAAATTTGCACCAGTGAAGAAAGGCATTGAGAAAGGGCTTGAAAAGCTTCACAAATGGTACATGGCAACTGATCAGACTGATATATATTTCATCTGTCTTGGTAAGCACTTATTTTACTGGCTTTTGACAGTTTTTTCGACCATTCTCAGCAGCACTTGAGCCATCTGTGAAACTTGAGTATGCAAAGCAGAAATGGGATAAGTCAAGTTATGATAAGGGCTTGGCAGCACTCAAGAAAGCCGTGTGTTGTATTTTGCGTGGTCACTTCAAAATACTCATATTTCATTAAAAGTTTGACTCGTACTATGTACCACCCGCACTGCTTCCATCACAACCTAGATCTAGCACAGCAGGTTTGAAGTTCACTATGCTGAACACAGTGAATGGATGCTGACACGATGATAGGCTCTCTGGTCAAGCCGAAAGGTTTTGCAGTGTCCTTCATTCAGGCAGCAGTTCGTGGCCATGTGGAATCTGAGCATGCTGGTCGTAATGCACGCCAAGAGCTGCTTGATTACCTCTGCAGTCCATTAGACCCCAGTGTTGAGGATCCGATCCTGTGGTGGGGGGTAAGACCTGTCTGTCATTGTCTTGATCGGAAATGTGCTGACATATACTTGAAGCATCACCAAACTCAATATCTGACACTAGCTAAGATCGCGCGGGATTACCTAGCTATTCAGGGCTCTTCAGTACCATCAGAGCACACTTTCTCAGGTGGCGGACTGATGGACACCAAGGCACAGAACCAGTTATCACAGGAGACTTTTGAGGCCCTACAAATCCTGAAATCTTGCTACAAGGATGGTTTGATCAAAGTTGAGGAAGAAGTTGCAGCACACGAAAGGAAACCATTTGTGCTGATTGGTAGTGATTGACATATGCTAACTATTTTTGAATAATAATTAAGTATGACGGGAGATCCCAGTGTCGTTCCAAAGGTGCCAGCAGCTGCGCTGGCACTTTTTACGGGAATTGAAAAACTTTTCTTGAGGTCTGAACCCACTCGAACCGCGGACTGAACTTGGTAGAACTGGTTCTGCAGTTCTGGTTCGCGGTTCTCCACAAGATATCCTGCCAGGTTCAGGTCCAGTTCAAGGTTCTCTCTATGAGGAGAGAGAACCGGTGATGAAACCGTTAACTGGCTAACCGTGAAATTTCGCATTTTACCGCACTCATTCTGACACGGATGGACCATTACGTAAAGACGTCACGTGTCACAGACGTCACTTGACCATTCCCGACCCATCTTGAAGTTATCTGACCATTTCCGATGAAGAATAAGCTTGGCCCGGCCCTTTTCCAATTTTACCGCACATGATCACGTCGCCGTCACCCCGTTATAGCCAAGTCTCAAGACCGCGAGGCTCCCTACAAAATTTATCAATTGATTCTTTCATTACTGAGCTCATTAGCCCGCCGGTGCATCACAACAGCGGGGACGCGTCAACAAAACCGCTTCGGCATCTCGTCGGCATCAGGGATCTGAAGTACCGAGAGGTCACGTGACTGAGAGTCGAGTCTGAAAATGGTAATCCTTTTGTTGGACTTTTACACGCACATCTCCAGTGATTTAGCCGCCTGGTATATCTTACATGCTATTTCCTTTTCATTTTAAATTTTCACTTAGTATAAATACTACCCTGTACATAGCAGAAAAGACAAGAAATTAGTTCTCCCTCACTCGACAGTTTAGATCTCATCTGCGACCCGCGTCTTCGCTTCTCAAACTTAGTCCCGCGTCTTAGAGTCGGAAAGCCAATCGCGTTCGATCGATTCCCGTATTTTGCGATCGGAAAACACATTTTATCCATTGGTCTTGCGTCGCGTACCGTAAAACTCATTAACAATCATCTAAAAACTCATTCAAGGAAAGGTTACTTACCCACTTGCACCCCTCAGTCCGCGACACAGCAGTGATATATTGGTGATTATTATATTTCATTGATAGACACACTGCAAGCATATCATATTTGGAGCCCACCACAAGGGGTAAAGTTTCAAAATTCCTTCACTGACATCTTCGCAGTCTTCATCACACCAGTCTACGTTGCGTTCATCTTCGTCACACTTCGAGCATCCTAGAGCTACCGCAGCTAGGACACTTCTTCAGGAAATCCGCGCAGCCTTTGCCGAAGTCCCACTATCAGATCCGGATATCTTTCTTGACTCCGACATCGTTCCCGAGCACGAGTCTCATCACTATAATCTACCATCCACACCCCTATCATTCACACCACTCGATACTCCGTTGACATCACCCCCTTCCACTTCCCTATCGCGAAATACATTATCGGCCACCCCCGAATCGCTAACCCTATTGGCGACTCTGTCTTCTTCAGCTTTATCAGCCACACCGTCGTCTTTAACTTCACAA
>KN833050.1:83786-98125 GCA_000827315.1 Piloderma croceum F 1598 | reverse complement strand
ATCCAGATGCCTACAAGCAAGCAAGAAGTCAATTTAATCATAAAATAATAAACCGCAATGAGCTCAAACCCTGACTAACATTGTTAATATCCCTCAACCTCACTATCCAAAACTCATCCTCCACCATCTTCGCCAAAACAGTACCAACAGCCGAATGAGTATAGCTAGTCAAAGCACGTGCCCACTAACACTTGAATGAGCGTGGCTATAACTGTCGTCTTTCCCGTTCCGTGCATATCGAGGACAATAGTATAGTCTTCTGCTGAAAGGGCTTTGGATATGGCTGATAGCTAGCTTGGGTTTGGGTGAGGTTGACGACGGTTAAGATGGTAGTGCGGTGATGAAGACGGGAGGAGCGAGTTCCACCACGAGTGAAAGGCGTCTCGAGTCACCGTCGGTATAGAATAGCTGAGTGAATGTATCCCTCCAAAGGTCTCGTCGTTATCAATCAATCAAAAAAAACTCTCCAACCAGCCCCATTCAACTTGAACCCCGCTAGTCAAAGCACATACCCACTAACATTCGAATGAGCGCGGCTAAGACGACCGTTCCGGGCATATCGAGGATAAGAGTAGTCTTCTGCTGGAGGAGTTTGTAAAGGGCTGATAGTTGATTTAGGGTTCAGATGTGAGGTTGACGGCGGTAAAAATGGTGGTTCGGCGGTGAGAAGGGAGGAGTGAGGTCGACAACGAGCGAAATGCGCCATCAGCATGGAACAGCTGAGAGAGGTTATCCCGTATCCGACTCATCCCCCCAGGTATCTCGCCTTTATCAGTCCGAAAAACCACCTCCCACAACCACACACGCCCTCTTCGTCCACTCACCCTCCAAAGCGCATCCACCCGGCTCAAAACAGCCTCGCAACTTATCATCGACACCCACGACAAGCTCGTACGGGGTTAAGCTTGACTATAAATCCCGTGCAAGAGCTACCAGGCTCGATGGAGATGGAGACGTTGATCGCGTCTCCATTGAAGAGCGAGTTCCCGTAGAGGGGAGCCCCGGTGAATTGATATGTGAACTGGTGGATCCATTTCATGGCTGTTGCCGTGCGCCTCTCAGGTGCGCGATACTACCCAGGTCGAAGCACGATACCCGCAAAACATCACCCCTTCGCCTCGCGCTACTTCGTACCCATAGTCCACAATTCCTTCTTAAACCGAACGAGATCGTGCTGCTCAAGGGAGATCACTAAAAAAAGCACATTGGGAGGACGTGAGGGTTGTTTTGAGTGTGCATATTGGGGATGTGTCGAGAACGTGCATCATATTCCGTGACGCACGCAGAATAGATAACGGAGCGAGTTTGAGAGAAGATAGGCTGCAATGAACATGTCTTAAATATAACAGAAATATATAATTTACGATTACATAATCTGGCAGAAAGGAGCGTGCGGGAATGCCTGACACGATAAGTCTGTGGTATAATTGTTATGGTAGTCCAGCGCACGGTTTGAAAGCATGACACATACAAAAATGGACTGACGGACTGATACCGAATTGTTTTATGCGACCAGATCGTAGTTTTATTGTCGGGGTAAGAACTCCAAGTCACTTGAAAAAACCGCCAACGCCTTTTGGGGGTCAGCTTGCCATTCCTGCAATTCTTCCTGGAGGTCCAATACGCTGTCCATGTCATCGAAAGATGATGTATCGCATTCACTGGAACTGCCCCAGCCTTCACTGGTATCGTCATACGAGGGAATGTTGTCGGGATCGAAGTCACTCCCCTCATCGTCGTCACCGTCGTCAGCCTCAAAAATGGTGTTTGTTGTTTGATCCATTTGGAATACTAAATGGCCTAACAGTTTGATGTTAAGACCGAAATACGAGTATTCGAACCCATCGCACTCGGCAGCTGCCTCAGGCGGCAAGAGAGCCGGCAATTCCGTCGCACTTGAGCGCCACAGTCTATTATCAAAGACCCTCATCCGACAGAGGAATGGAAGACCTGCGATTCTCGTCTGGGCGAATGCTTGAACACTTTTGATGACGGAAGGTAAGTCCAGCCATACATCCATCCACATCAACTTGCGATGATGTAACGCGGTGATTATTTCAAGATCGCCGGACATCCAAAGCACGAGATGCTCCAATAAAGGACATTCGTCAATGACCTTCTGCACTGTGTCGTTAAGGATCCATTCCCTCCAATCTGGACTTAAATGGAGATACCGAAGAGATCCACCATGAGTCTGGCAAAAGCCTACTATATTGGCAAATCCCAACGAATGGGTGTTGCCATACGTGAACCGCTCCAGCCGTGGCATGGACCACTGGGCGGCTAATCGCGAGTCCACGTAAGTATCCGATCTATTCGGTTCACCCCACGGACCATCTGAGCGGATGAAATGCAGTTCTCGAAGATTGGGGAGCACCAGTGAGTTGCTGAGCGCGTTCTCAACGTCGGGCTGATCGATGCGGTCGTAAGAGCGAAGATGGAAACGGAGTGATTTAAGGTTAGGGCACTGTGGCAGAAGGGAAATGAGATCGGATAAGAGAAGCCAGTATCCCCAATCAAGATGGGTGATGTTCAAGATGTCGTCAGAGACACGCAGAGGCCGAAGTTGGACTTCGTACGGCTCTGTATCAATGGAAATCGGATGAAAGGACGGGTGGATAGTAAATTGGATGAGACATGGACAATGCGCGAGAATACACTTCACGCATTGCTCGAACACCGTGAGGTCGTCGCCGAACGGTACGACGCACGAAATCGCAAATTTTTTGATGAGCTTCCCTAAGTCGGTGCTTGGGGCGACAAGTGTACGAAGAAGGGCAGAGAGGCTATCAACTCGACGAATAACAACTTCGTCGTAGAGCAGCTCTAAGCCAACATCCCGCCAGAGTTTGCAAACCGCTACAATGGTACGTTTCACTTCGTACTCTTCGCTCCGTGTGAGTTCGGGTGCATTTATTATAGACCTTTCGAGGGTAGTAGAGGATGGCAAAGATTGTTGAAAAACGATTCGGAGGATTTCTGGAGGTGCTTGACTTCGTTGTGTCGACGCCGAGTGTACAGTCTTGGACACGAATATTGGTCAAGGCGCCTTGATATCGAAGGATATGCCATAGCTTACCTGGCTAGACCTTCCAATCAACATTGAATTTGCCTCGTTAGAGAAGAGTAGTACCTTGCTGGTTCGATGTCTCGAAAGTTGGAGGTTGGTGCAGGTTTGGTGCGGCCCGTACTCCTCCCATAACCCATATGGTCACCGCCACCGGATCTGTGATTGATTGATATTGATATTGATTGTTTCGCCGGCGAGTGCAACAGCCGAAAACTCTAAAAAAGGTTATCGATGGCACTAAGGGGCGGTTGGGAGACTCGGTTACCAATATGGGATGCCTACGGGAGGGCGGCGATTGCTCATCAATACCAAAAATGGGCTCATTCCTAGCCAAGGCTAGTCTCGTTCCCATCCGAATATGGTGCTCAGCGTGAGAACGAGACTAAGCCAAGGCTGGCATGTGGCGGTTTCGAACTTTGATAAGCGAATGTGATCGTATCCAGCGGCTTTTGTTTAAATGGCACGAACGATGACTCAGTGGATTTTGTATTTCAACTGGTTTGTCAACTCCACGTCTACGCTCTTTCACTCACTCAACCGCAGGTCGGCACATTCTTTTACTTTTGTATCATTACACCTGGCACAAATCCTCAACAATAATCATGTACACCCGCACCTACTTTTCTCTCCTTCTGGCTTTTGCTCTCGGTATCATTCTTGTCTCGTCTGCGCCGGTTGATCCACGGTCACAACTAGCTGGGGTTAGTTTCAGTCTTTCTTTCCATTATTATATACTGATAGCCGCGTTCGCTGTTCAGAAATATGGGAAGGCACGCCGAAAATTCTCGTTGCTCAAGGTGCGCCTTCATATTTATCTGAAAGGAGGGCTGATTTTTATGTAAAATTACTCATAGCCTGCTGCTGCTGTAAAACCACCTCCCAAAGCTCCTGTTGCTGTGACTCCCAAACCCCCCGTCGCACCCGTGTCTCCCGTGTCTCCCGTGTCTACCAAACCTGCCCTCGTAGCTTCAACTCCCGCCAAGTCTTCTATCACATCTGCGGCGGCATCTAGCGCTTTATCTGTGGTTTCGTCTAGCGCCTCGTCCGTAACATCCGCTGTGACCTTATCTAGCGCCACAGCTGTGGCTTCCTCTGCGGCCTCAACTGCTATTTCGTCTGCATCCGCTGCATCATCAAGCGCTGACTCTTCCACATCATCTTCTGTATGTTCTGGCCTTGGAAAGGCTGATGATATCTCGCTGACTGATTGGATGTTTTCTCTTCCAGGCATCCTCCGGTGCACCATCCGTGAGTGACGTTGTGAATTTAACTAATTTTGGGACTCATATGGTCTATTTCTGTCAAGGCATCATCATGTCCTCTACCCCAGACCAAGGTGGTTCGCTCGATGTTAGAACGCGGGGTTGGCATAACCTCGGGAACCGATACACCTGTCTGCGGTATTCCATTCCGCCTCGGAACGCTTCCGACTAAATGCCAGTCGAATGCCGTCAGTTTTACCACACCTTTGACCCCCATTACCAAGGTAAGCTGGGTTCCAAATTCATCATTAATTTACGAATCTGAATCCCGATACGTTATTAAGGTCTCGAACACTGCAGGCACATTGGCAGCTGGCACCCAGTGTGGTAAACACCATCTCATGACCAACCCGCATTTTGATTTCTGATTATCATTTCTTCGTCCATTTTCAAGATCATGCTCTCGAGCTTCAGGCGTTGAAGTCCGCGATGGATCAGAGTGGGGCTTGTAGAGCGATCGATGCCATCATCAAAGCCGGCGGTGTTACAAACCCATCGGCGGCTTCTCAGAAGCAGAGCCTACTTTCAGACATGTTCGACCAGATTAATGGCCAGGGCAATGCATTCTCTCTTGACAGCAGTGTAAATGGTGCAGTGAGTGTACTCACGCGTTGGTCCTCCTTGCTTTTGGCGCTGACATTCGTGAGTAGAAAAAACTGGTCGTTCAGGCAGGATTAGCACAGGGCGCTACGTGCACTGCTAGCCCATCTACTGAGCTGAAGAAAGCTGTCAATGCGTACTTCACTGATTCTTCCATAAATGGACCAACAATCGCACTCGCATCCACCCTTGACGGTTTGGCGACCACAGCGGTCAACAACGGGGCCGCTAATGCTCTCACTGCCATTAACTGTCTGCCCGAAGGATCTTCCCGACAAAAGACTACAAAGAACAATGCAAAAAAAGCTGTGGCAGATGCAAAGGTGGGGTCTCTTCGAAAGTAAACTTTGAATCATTCCTGATACAATTATGTCGCAGGCGTTATACACAAGCCAGACGACCATGGCAACTGCATGGAAAAACGTCCTTAGTTGCGCCGCTACTTTGGCTGCGTGAAATGAAACTGAACGTACTGTCAAATGACATGCACTTTTATCCACGAGCGACTGCCCTTATACTAGAGAATCCTTACACTAGATAGACTGGTGTACTTTATTTTAGACGCTTTGCCATGCTCTTCTATTTCATCAACACCGGATTATGTGATCTTGCTCCGCAGTTGAGGCAATAGTTGAGTAGAGCAATGGATTGGAACATTGATCAATGATTGACGCTCTCACGCATCAATTCTTACTCTTAAGGTCCTTGATTTACTTGAACACGAGACATCCAGTGAGCAGTACAGAGCCTCCATGGAGTCTGTCATCCGTCGTCCACGATGATGGACGGAGTCAGGGAGGTCCACTACACGGACAAATCGGCATTCATCACAGATGAGAAGCTTCTTTATTGAAAGAGGATTATAGACAATATGCTTCGATCGAGACATGTTCGGGAGGAGTTTGCATCCAGATAGCGTAAGGATCTCGACTTTTATATCATTTGCGTCATCAGTGTATTCCACGCGAGCATATGGAGATATATCCAACCTGACAATATATATCAGCGTACCATACTTGCAACAAAAAAGTAAAACGCGTGCCTTATCCACAAGCGTCGCTAGGATAACCTTCAGAATAACCTTCTACGGAGCGGGTTTACACTTCGGGCATCATGCTTGGACAATTTAGGACAAACATCCAAATCTTGCTACAAAATTAAATATGGAAAATGACACCCAGTTGTAGAACGGCTGCGTGGCGAAATTCGGTTCAGCAAGGTATCCAACAGTCACCGCGCAAAAACCCTTACCAATGATCAAGCTGAAGATGCTTTTCCTTCACCAGTCATAGCGGAGATAGCTCAGATATTATCGTATCAGTACGATTTTGCATCGATCATCCACGGACTCGGATCCGCTCGCAGCTGTAATGCGAAGGACTCCTTCCGCTTGATCTTACGGACATTTAACCCGGGTTTTGGGTCATGACCGCACTGATGGCAGAGGTTGGGGAGATGGTGGCATTGATCATGATGTCGAGAGAAGCATTGTCCCACTTGCCAATGTCCACGCGAATCGCTGCGGAGTGCAGCTGATTGGGAATTGGAAGGCTTTCTGCCCTGTTTGTTGGAAATGGCAAGTCGATTTCGCTAAGCGAGCCGTTGGTGTAGGCGACCAAGACCTTAGGATTTAGCAGAGTGCTAAGATTATTATTGCACGCCGTGGGCTGTCGATCATCGTAATAAGGTGTAGAATGATAATACTTTTGCAGCCGCGGCGCTGCCACGTTTCTCTGACATGTGACATAGAATACCGCTAAACATTGTGACTGAAACTTCTCTAACGACGATGGCCTTCCCATCTGGCAACACAATTGTGTCCAAGTGAGCTCTAGCCCCATTTGTTATTATGTCAACTTCATCGATATCTCTCTTGCTTATTGATCCCCTCAAAGCCGTGCCCCTCAGAGGTTTCCTTTTCCTTTTTCACGTTCATATACCGTATTGATGCGCAGTATAGTAACCAGATGACTTCCAACGAGACCGCTGTAGAGAAACCTTGTCCCAGGTTAATACCTTTTTGTGCATGCTTAATCTCACTGATCTGGCTGCACGATTAGCCCATTGAGTGCCAGGTTAGGAACATTTGTATGCACCTGACTTGCTAACTTCTTGACATACTAGCGCACCTCAAGCCCCAATCGCAGTCGTCGAGTTGGCAACTCCAAGTTCCCTAGTGTATATTATAACCTGCTAACTTAAGCGTTCTAGCCAAATTCCGCAACTTTTCGCACTCATTATCGGTATCAACACATACAAAAGCTCAGAGGTAAAGACACTGAAGGGCGCGATTGCTGACGCAAACGAAGTCCAACTATACCTGGAGAGGCAATTAAATGTGCCACGCTCCCAGATCTACAATCTTCACGATGTGGAGGCAACAAGAGCTGCGATCATTGGCGCATTTTGCGATTTACGAAATGATTCTCGCATACAAAATGGAGATCCTATTCTGATATATTTTGCTGGGCATGGTGGCGAATGTGATGCTCCAATGGGCTGGGCGGCTGGAAGCTCCAAAATCCAGATGCTCGTCCCGTATGATTTTAGCACCAAAATAAATAATTGCAACGTTTCTGGTATACCAGATCGTACCGTGGCCGCGTTACTGGACCGTCTTGCAAAGGAAAAGGGGGATAATATTGTTGGTCCGATTGGTTATCCTTAGGCTGCTTGCGCTGACCATGCCACAGACCGTCATATTTGACTGCTGCCATTCGAGTTCTGGAACACGCAAGGACAGGGTACACCCTGCTCGCTTGTCCCGTGCGGTCGACGTTCCGTGCAACATACCTGCCGATATTGACCAAGATATTTGGCATGATTGGGACAGCTACCGAGGCATGACAACTGCTCCGGGATTCCTGCAAAGCGGACTCACCTCACACGTACTGTTGGCAGCCTGTGGTGCAGAGGAATGCGCAATGGAGGAAATGGGACGAGGTGTCTTTACGAAAGCATTGCTAGAGGTGCTGACTACCATCGGTGCGGATAAGATCACATATTCCGACCTTCTGGGACGGATTCATGCACTGCCCGAGTAAGTAAGCTATGAAATGGCGCACCTACGATACTTTTACCAGCGTCCCTTCAGACAAAATCCACAGTGCGAAGGCTACAACCAGAATCGCCTTTTATTTAATTCCAGAGCTCCAAGTCGAGGACGTGTCCTCTACACATTGATCAGAAACAACAACAAATATATTATCAACGCCGGTGCAGCGCATGGCATCACTGATGGAGCTGAGTTTGTCGTTTACCAAGATCGGGACTTGCAACGGACGACATTTCCATTGGGTACACTAGTTGTTCTCGAAGCACGCGCGTTCTACGCCACACTGGATGTTCCTTTGGGTGACACCCAATTTGACCTTATGCAGCCAGGCTTCGCTTTGCAGACTAAGACAGGAACTGAGGAGGATCTACGGATCCATACCACGACTGACGAGGCCATCGTTGGCGTTTTTCAGGCAATTGTCCAGGAGATGCAGTATACGGGTTCTGAGTTCAGGAGAATTCTACTTGTCGAAAAGGACAAGGCGGAGTTGGACATCAGCCTCGAAGACGGCTGCGTTGTTTTCAAACCTCTAAACACGCTGGTCACGCAATGGGGATTGACTCGCATTCCTTTCCGTGTCAGCGCTGGCATTGTCGAAGTCAATAATATTATTCTCGCTTCGGCACACTATTTCTGGCATCTTCGTCGCACCAACACGAAACAATCCCTTCAGAACCGGGTCCGGATCGAGTTCACACGATTGAAAGAACTCGACGAGTTTGATGACGATTTCAACCCATTGATCACACCAGACGGACCAAATCTCAATATCAACGGCACTGTCGACCTCATCGTTGACCATAACGCCATGTACGGCGTCAAGATTGTTAATGACACTGATTTGGCCTTGTATCCGTCTCTTTTCTTTTTCGATAACAGCGATTTGAGCATCAGTAAGTACCTTGTGATACTGAGAAGTTGCTCCTCATTTGCATGCGTATACCAGAATCATACTACCAACCGCCGACAGCCGGAATGTTCAAAGTGGATCCGCCAATTGGACCAAAGGGATCCCTTACTATCGGTTACGGTTCAGGAGGCTCTAGCCCTTTCAATTATTTGCTGAGAGACGGGCAAGATGTAGATGTTGGATTTTTGAAGCTCTTCCTCTCGACTGCACCAGTGGACTTTTCGAATATCCCGCAGCGTTCACCCTTCTGCGTAGACCCTCGCAAAGGGCGGTTGGCGCAGGTCAAAACTATATCAGTATGGGGTACCCTACTTGTTACAGTAGTTCAGCGAAGATGGCCAGATAGAAGTGCGTCTGAACCTCTTATTTTCTGAATAATCCGAAGTACACGTAAACAAATGATGTACATGCAAATAAGGGTCATGGCGTACGCAAAACCAACTTCAGTTGGAAAGCTATTTATCGTTATACACCGATATGTATGTAGGTTGCCCATCGCTCTGGAGGTTGCCCATTCTCTCGTAAGCTCTGCACAGCAGCATCAAGGGCATATGGAATAATATCAGGATCCAGATTCTCGCATTGGTATAATGCATCATACAAGGTTTGGGAAACAAAAGGGCCATCATTGTCCCACATCTCCCTAGGGGGTGAACCATGAAGATCCAGTCAGATTGTTTACGGAAAGATTTAGTAGATTGTGGAGCATACCACATTGTCCCAACTACACTTTTGAATCCAATGAACAACATAGTGGCCGCTAGATGCACAACCTGGTCGGGTTGAGACCGGTCGCCTTTCGCCGTCTCGCATGCACTGAGGAAGGCGAGAAAGGGTCGGGTCAATTTCAATTGCATCAACTCCAACACGGTAAGCCTTTCCCCCCGTAAAAGGAACCCGCTAGCGAGGGGATTTGTTGGGTGTTGTTGGCCATGGCATGCGAGATGGAGGAATGATGCATTTCGCAGGGAGTCCGCAACGACTTGTTTCATGGGACTCGTAAGTCGCTGGATTTTGTCAGATTTAGTTGGAGTATCCAGGCTCCTTTGAACTACTTCTGCAACACCATTTATTTCCTCCACAGCTTTTTTGAGCTCCGACAAGCTGCCAGGTTCCCCTGGTTCCGCGATAAGCAAGAACTTCGCATCAGTTTTTGTGATAACATTTAGGTTCCGTCGAGCACTGAGAAGAGCACTAAGAGTTGGCGTATACGATGAAACAGCGTAGTCGGAACAACATTCGCCTGTATGACCACGGTATATCCCAGCTGCGTGCAGAGGTAGAAAAGAAAATGGGCCAGTCGGGCACCACCAGAGTCGCGGGCGGACTCGTCCATTTGAGGCCTGAAAAAAGGCAGGCATCAGGCTTTTCGACAACTCATAATTTGTGATTAGCAACTATACAGTTATATTCAACGACTGCAAGACTGGTTTGACGATTGTAAACCAAAGTTCCTTAATAAATCGATTAGTAGCGGCTTTATTGCCGACTCTCTCCGAGTAACGGCCTGATTCTTGCTCATCGACCTTAAACTCCATATTGACATTATTCAGTGATCGCCCCAATTCTTCGGCGCGTTGGAGTGTCATTGAAGAGAGCAGGGTGGCCTTCGTAGTGCCTGAAGGGCTGATTGTGATCGCTCGGCAAGATTTCTCGTTCGCTACTAGCAAGACAATGAAACCCTTTTGAGCAACATTGGTAAGCGCTGCGATACCTTCACTTCGAAGAAACCGTTCGAAGCCATGATGGGAGCGTGCCTCTTCAATGAGATCCTCAAACTTTTCACTGAGACGACGCCTTCGGGCTGCTTCTTCCTCCATCGACCGTGCTGTATGTGGAACATGAGGATCTCCAATTCTCTTCCTATAGCTGTCCGCTTCTAGTTGTATTGACACGTCTCTAAGAGACTGTGATAATGATTGCGGAAGGTCATCAAAGGGTGTCTTTAAACGAAGCGCCTGATTCCAAAATACGGCGCGGCCATCCTCGAGCATTTCAACCGCTAGTTGTGGTTGCGATAGGATGAGGGCATGAATTGCACCATCGCTTACAAGTCGCTCGGATCTTTTCAGTACCTTCAGACGAGCACCCATGTCTAATCCGAAATAGGCAACTCGGGGCAACAGCTGGATGGTGCATTTGTATGCCTCGAGCAGAGCTGCATGTTGTTCGTCGTCGAATGAGGCGCATGATTCAACCTGTGTCAACCAATCAATAGCATCCGCCAAACGTAGTCTGGGTGGTCTGTCGATGTCCACAATGGCCATGGTGAACGATTTTATTGCAGACATCAGTTGGCTTCGATCGGAAGACATCTGGAAGTGAGTCAAATGGTACCCCGCTATGCTCTGTCGATAGAGTGACCTATGAGGATGACCTTGAGGCAACTTCTCAAGGCTCTGCGAAGTTAATCTGATAGCTTCCTCCAAGTCATGGGTCTGCCCTGACTGCCGGGAACGAAGTGCCAGAACATTTGAGAGGTGATGCGCTGCCTCGAGACGCTCTGGGTGATCTTCTGGCAGAGCCTGGATTGCTTCATACCCTAGATCGATGCTTTGTTTGAGATCGCCTGCATCTTCGAATCGCTTGAAACGAGCGAGAAAGCCTCGCGAGAGGTTACGAATGGAAATCGGCTCACTGTCGGAAAGGGCGCTGCGCGCTTCGGTGAAAAGTCTGAGACCCTGGTCAAAGTCGGCCGTACCTCCCAGGATTTCAAATCGAAGAAAAAAAACTGAAGCCAAATTATGGATGGCTAGTGCACGTTCGGGGCTATCTTTCGGATAAAGCTGAAGCGCTTCAGTGCCCATATGGATGGCATCATCAATCAGTGCCCATATGGATGGCATCATCAAGATCGTCCATTTCTTCCAATTGAATGAATCTAAAGTGAAGAGCTGTCGCCAGATTATTTAAGGCCCATGCACGATGACGATGACCAATGGGACATATGTCGACTGCATCCCGGTACAATTTAATGCTATCCTCTTCATCATCCAGACGTCCTGACACTTGGAAGCGGGTATGAAGAGCGCCGGCAAGATTCACGAGAGAGAAGGGACGCTCAGAATGCCCCTCTCCTCGCGACTTTAAAATTCGTCGGTGAAGATTTATAGTTTCTGTTAGATCGTCTGGGTTTCCAAGGCGTATGAAGCGATCCCATAAAGCATTTGCGAGGCTCGTGAGACAGGTTGAATGAACGTCCTGGTCATCTGGTGTGAGTTTCAGTGCATCATAGTAAAGTTGTATGCCTTCCTGAAGATCGTCGAGATTTCTTAGGTAATGATATTGTGTACAGATGGCTGTCGCAAGGTTATGGAGTAGAGATCCTTGACCTGTGGCAGATAATCGGTTGGGTTGAAGTTTACGTGCACTTCTATACTCTGCGACGGCGACCCGAAGATCATCCGCGTCTGCATACCTTTTGAACCGCAAAAGATAAGCATGTGCCCGCGTCTTCACATATGCCCAGTACGCGCGAGGGACGGCAGCACTGCAAAGTTCAATGGCTTTTGTGAGGTACTGGATGCTTTTATTGATGTCATCTCTTTGGTAGAATAGCTCGAAACGGGCAGCGAGTAATGTACCAAGGTTTCCAACCGATTCATGGTTTGAAAGACGTAGTGGAATAGTAGCCTCGCACTGCAATGCGATTGCCTGCTCGAGGTCGTCTTTGTTCTTTGACCTCATATAACGCTCATGAAGTGCATGAGCGAAACCAAGAAGACACAATGCTCTGTTTGGATGATTTGGGGAGCAGAGTTGGAGGGCGTCTTGGTATAATATGATGCTCTTCTCAAGATCCTCGGTATTCCCTTCCAGCTTCCAACGGCTTTCAAGAGCCCTCGCAAGACTGACGAGTGAGGTTTCACGAGGGATAAGTTTCGTAAATCCCAGTAGATCCTCGCTCAAAGTGACACCCTCATTAAGATCAGTGATGGTCTCCAACCGCTCCCCACGAGCAACGACCGCCTCTCTGAGATCTTTGACCATGGTCGCGTGGAGGGGATGTTGAACAGGAAAGTGCATGAGACATTCCCTCCGCAACCCAACGACTCTCTCGATATCATCTGTATTGTCGAGACGCTTGAAACGGAGCCACAGTGCATCCGCCAGACAGAATAAATCATCAGGATCGGGAGATGGTTTGAGCTCCAACACTTCCTGATACATGGTGATCGCTCTGTCTAGGTCGTCCTCTCGCGCTGGACGCACATTGTATCTTGTCACGAGAACCTCCCCAAACTTACGCAATGAAGCCCCGCGATCTACGTGGCCCTTTGGCCGAAGCTTTAGTGCGTGCTCGTTGGCTTCGATACAGCTGTCGAGGTCATCCGACCGCTGGTGGTATGCGATCGCCAGATTGTGATAAGACCATGGAAGACATGGATCACCCTTTGGTGCGATTTCGATAGTGGCTCTGTACAATCTGATAGTCTCGTCAAGGTCTGCGTCTCGTTTTGACTCTGCGAACAACACTTGGGTCACATTTGCCAAGTTATAAAGAGCCTGTAGACGGCCAGGATGGTCGTCTGTACAGAGATCGAGCGCCTCCTGACTATAATTCGCCGCTTTCTTCAAATCTTCCAACTGCTTCAACTGATCAAAGCGCACACGAAGAGCACTAGCAAGGCTGCATAAAAATTGGCAGCGATTGGGATGATCGGCAGGACAGTACTGCAGAACTTCTTCCACTCGAGTAACGGCGCTGTTGAGATCGTCGATTTGTTGGGACTGCATAAATCGGGCAAAAAAAGCACGTGCAATGGCATGTATGATATCCTGCTGATCGGGGTGACCATGAAGGAGGGAGCGAATTTCTTGATCGCGGTCCAATGGATAATCATCTAACTGGCCAGACTCGAAAAATTGAGTGAGAGCACTATCTGCAATTTTGTACTCTCAGCCGCCATCAAGAGATGCATAAAGACATCCGATCCAGCTCACTGATCATAGATTCTTTATCTTCCGCTCCACTTGTATCTACTGCTGAGGCCATGTTGGGCAAATTTCACTGCGGGTGTACTGAGGGCCAAGGGGATCGATATTGTATGCCCTGAACTCGTTTTGCGGCACGGCAAGGGTTTTAATGAACGCAAGTAGTTCTTCCAGTCAACGCAGTTGGGTCAATTGGTCGATGTATATACTGGAGGAGAAGAGAGAAGGGAAGGAAGAGCTGATCCGTAGATAGGCGCCATACTTAAAGCGCTGCCTGTTATCGAACATGTTTTTGTAGTGGTTACGCGAATGCGAGCCTGAACCGGCTTCCTGCGGGGGGTATAGTTTCGTAGTTCGAGACCGTTTTTCAATCATCGCGTGAGTCGAGTATGCAATTGGTACATTGATGTCATTTTTCTCAGGCAGATAGTATATATTCCGGCGAGACGTCATCTGGCCACCGAGCCTGAGTTTTATAATCGTTGTACAGTAGTCTTATCTCTA
>KN833050.1:12109-82063 GCA_000827315.1 Piloderma croceum F 1598 | reverse complement strand
TAGACATCGCTCTGCAAGCCAAATGGAGTCCGGTCGAAGACAATCCGGCCCTCCCCTGCTTGATTTGACACCATCTATTGTTATCCGGGACGAACTACGCCAGGATGTTTGTCAGAGTTTCTTCATCGCGTCTTTGGACTTAGTCTATACACCAACACCAGCCGCGACCCATCAACAGGAGAACGGGGCAAAAAGTAAGGACTTGATAATAGAGAGCGAAGTCGTCTCTCATATTTTACTCCGCCAGTTAGTTCCAAGAGGAACATACCGTGGAGATCGATGACCTACGGGGGAAATGATTCTACTTGATACTGCAGGTTTTCAGGTTTCGAAGAAGGCAGCGAAGCATCAGTCATTCACCAACGACGATGTCATCGACAACGAATATTATCCTGAATGCATCAAGCTTAGCAAAGAACTGACGGGAACTAGCAAGGTCGTACTCTTTGATCATAGTAGTCCAATTCTCTCCAACTTTCCAGGCTAAAACCGACCGAGTTTCGCCTTGTAGCTGTTCGGCGCAACCTCTGGTGTCGACCAGACAACTGCTGTTGCAGAGGGCAGAGTGCTCCGTCACATGCCAACTTCCGAGGTCAAGTCCTTCTGGGACACCGATATTAAATTATCAATCTCTGGTACCTTGTCGACAATCCCGCGCTGAACTTCCCAATGGTGAGAGTGCGTCAGCTTACTTCGAAAATCTTTTGACTCTAGCTGTGGCAGTTTTGATTCCCTGCAGGCAAGAGATGTCGCGGTGTTCACTCCACACACCAGCTTTCAGGATTCGACCACGCCGAAAGATGCTCCATCGAGACAATCGATCGAGCTAAGAGTCCTTGTATTCTAAAACCAATATGACCACCAAAATATGTATCCGAGTCCATAGTGAGGAATAAGAACTGATTGCTGCATACGATCAATTTCTTAAACGAGATGGTTTTAACATTCTATGATGATTGTACTGGATGATACGACAATGCACGATACACAATAATAACAATAACGGTATATAGCAGATTATAGCGTCACTCTTTATAAAACAGCATGCGAATACATCTTATCGGCATGGGGAGGCAGCGACTCGGACAGAATCCATGTTTTGACGTCCATGAGAGTGAAAAAAAATACAAAAAGAAGAGACGTCGACTGAAGCGTTTTGCCAAAGATGATAAGCTTCGAGCGCGCCTGAATGAACAAGACATTCATCATTTGCCAGTGATCGCCGAGCTGATGTGCTAAGGATAAGCTTTCAGCACAAGTATGAGCAATCAACAAGCAGCAAGTACCTGGACAACATCGTTCAACCGAACCATAGAAATAATGCATTCCTTATCACGTCTTTGATTACGATCTGCATGAGAATCTCGATCTCTTTGTGATCGTGCAGAAGGTAAGATAAAAGCTTGATCTGTTGGCGATATAGCGAAATAACGCCGATTTGTGATTCGGTGACGTCTGACTGCAGTAGGACTTCGGTGACTTGACGGACGAGAGTAGCTTCGGCGGGATTTTGAACAAGATCCCCGATACAGGTATCTTGAGTTGGATCGACAGACGGCTTTGCACTTAATTAGAACAGCCTGAGTAAATATTGATTAATCCAAGGAAGCATCAGCCACGCACCTCTGACATAAGTTTATCTATCCAAGTCCTTTCCGCACGGCGATCTACCAGCACGCATCATACGCAAGTATATATCACCATCAGGCAATACCAACGTCCGCCGTGCAACTTTATCAGTGCCGTATTTAAGTCAGTCTCCAGGAACTGTAAGTCGATTAGATAGAAAGCATTACATGCCCGTTCATCAAGTATTGATGGGTGAGATCAATCACATCATGAGGGTGCGCGGGGGGGAAAAGACGGAACAAGGAAACTTCGAGTCTAGCATTGGGAGTTGCAGTGTTTCGTGCTTGTGAAGCAATTAGATCAAGATACCTATCCAAAAAACAATCGGACGCTAATATAGATGCACGAGAAGCGGAAGCTGGAATGATCGCCAACAAAGCACAAATTTATCCGCAAAGCGCAGAGGGCCTCGATAGTAATCCAAGAAGCCTCGTCAACAATGTAACAGTCCGTCGAAAGAACAAGGCGCTGTTTGACGATGAGATTGGATCAGGCGAGCCTAACAGAACGCGAAAGAACTCACCGGTCAATGGAGAGACAAGTCATAGTAACGAGGGGAGAAGTCATAAACTATTGCTCGAGCCGTTCCACCGTAGTATGCTTCCTACGACTGCTAAGCGTAAACCGTCTCATATCCGGATGCACCTACAAGTAAAAGAAATCAATTTAATCACACAAAGTAAACAACAATGAGCTCAACCTCTGACTGACCTTATCAACATTCCCCAACCTCGATATCACAAACTCATCCTCCACCAGCCGAATTATTATAGCCAATACGAACATTCGAATGAGGGTGGCTCATCAACAGCCGAATGAGCATTGATAGTTAAAGCATAAACACTTGAATGAGCGCGGCTATGACTGTCGTTTTACCCGTTCCGGGCATACCGAGGATGGGAGGAGAGTTTGGATAAGGCTGATAGCTAGCTTTGGTTTAGGTGAGAGGTAGGCGGCGGTAAAGATGGTGATTTGGTGGTGAAGACGGTATGAGTGCGGTCGAAAGGCGCGTGACTTGAGTCGGCGTCAGCATAGAACAGCTGAGAGATGTTATCCCGTATCCGACCCATCCTTCCAAAGATCTCGTGTTTATCAATCCGACCAAAAAAAAACCCTCAACCCCCTCCCCGCCTACAAAGCGCATCCACCCGGCTCGAAATTGCCTCACAACTCTTCATTAACACCCACGACAAGCTCGTACAGGGATAAGCTCAACTATAAATCCCGTGCAAGGGCTATCAGGCTCGACAGAGACGCTGATCGCATCCTCGCAGCTCATATGGGACCGAGGTGGTCCTGATGAACTGAAAAGTGAACTGGCGGATCCCTTTCGTGGCTTGTGGTGTGGGCAATACCCAGGTTGGAGCACGATACCCGCAAAACACCTCCCCTTTGCCTTGTGCTCCTTTGCACGCATAATCCACAGGTCCTTAAACCAAACGAGATTCTGCTCATGAAGCAATTCCCTCTAAAAGACGCACATCAAGGACGTGAAGTGCCCGGTATTGAGTGCGTATAAGTACTATATCCGGGGGATGTGGGAATCGTCTTGGACGTTCTCGACTGCCTATATTACCAAAATAGCCGACGGGCTCTCCACTTTTACAGAGGGTGACGGGTGGCGTGACAACAGAAATTGTGACATGTCCTCGTCTCGCAGCAACCACGTGCACGACCATGGCCCCTACACTCAAATGCATTCACCGCAAAATACCAGATGTCGCAACGGAAGATCTTAGCAGCATCACTCTCGTCCCCACCACTGGCGGCCTCTGGAAGCGTTCCAGGTCAGTCCGTACCAGTTCGATGACTTGATGTCATTCTGGGAAACGATTATCCGTGAGTCTCAGATCTTTTGACCATTGTAGTGGGCGTTGATGGTTCAGTGTGGCGTAGGTTCTCAGCCCCGAAAGTAACGTTTGCGACCGGGATATGCCATATGCATATCTCGGATCAGGGGAACATACAATATCCTCAATAATAACTGGTCCCCTGCGCTTTTATTGTTCAACTTGATGCCCCACTGTTGACTGATCCTAATCCTCGTGGGTCTTTTGCGGTCTGACTTTGCTTCGTAATGAATGCTGACTGGACTTTGATGACACTAAAAGATGACCCGTTAGGTATACCTTCTTCCTCTCCTTTCCCTTTCACGAATGCGGCTAATCTACTGATTAAACTAATTGTCATCACCAGTCCCGAACATCGTGACCGAATTCATCCGCAACCTTGCCTAACACGACAAAACCGCTCGGCAGTGGACAGAACGATACGAAAAGCCTAAACCCCCTCCCGCACCAATAAGTTAATAAAATTCTTAACATCATCATCGTCCCCAGCGGCTGCACGTGCATCCACCAACGGAATCACAGCAACGACGACCAAATCGAGTAAAGGAAAAGGAAAGGCAGTCTCCCCTTCTCCCACATCTAAAGTTCGATCTTCGCGGTTTACGTCCCAGGCTCAGACGCAAATGCGCGCTCATATAGGTACGGAACCAATAACGATTGATTCCGATGACGAGGACCTCGCTTCTTCTCTCGCTGGCGGTTCGTCCGCTATGACTACCAATTGGCTAGGGAAGGAGAAAGGAAAGAAACGTAAGCGGGGAGTTGGGCGCGGATGAGGTCGTTGTTGATCTTACTGATGAGGATCCGGGAGTGGGTGGTGGTGGGAGGAAGAGTAAGAGGAAATCGAATGGGGGTGTGGGCGAAGGCAGTATGGGTGCGGGGGGGATGTAATCGTTGTTGATGATTAGAGACGGAGCGGGGTGATGCGGTCAGGTATTTAGTTTCAATGGTGAGCATTCCGTCTGCCGCAGATGCGATGCGAAAAGCCGACTGAGGATTTGCTTTTCTACTTCTATGTAGCTCGCAGCCCAACAACACCTGCTTCGAAATCCATTGCCATCCCATTCAACCACTCAGCCTCCGGCTCCAACTCAAGCTTGGGGCATTCGTGTTTCTTAGAGGGCTTGTGGAGGAGTTTCGTACAGTTCTTTGTTTCGTGCTGAAATGCAATTTTTCTTTCTTACATTCAGTGTGCTGAGATTGCTGTGGTGCTGGTGTTGGCGCCAGGAAGGCAATTCTCTGGATCTTCAAACATGGCCGTCCAAGTTGTGTGATGGCAACATTTCCGGTATCCTCGACGGCAGGGCAAGGTATTACAACTCTCTCATGACAACTCCAAATCTTCTGAATAGTACAGATACACGAGGCCCTTTCAAATATCGGACCCCGTGCAAGGGCCTAGTGTACCAACTCCACAAGCGTACTTCGTATGTAAAATAATCCCCATACCTTCAAATGTCTTGTGAGGTATTATGTCATGGTATGTAATAATGTACACACCAACCGACAAGACAGCCAACAATAGGCCACAAATTAAAGCTAAGGAAGTGAAAGAAGTAATACAATGAGTTAAACAACATATAAAAATGCAAAAATACAAGTACCAGAGGGCAGAACGAAAACATGGCTTATCAAGATTGGCATTCCAATCAGTGTTGATGTTGCCGCTCCTGTAGATGGACAATCAGTTGAGTAGGAACACACAAAAGCAGAGACATACTCTCTGTGCACGAAAGGTAAAATGCGGTCATCTGGGACTTGGGCAACTGCCAAAGAACAAAAACATACCCACTTAGAGTGAACAAAAAAGTCAGTGGGTCATTCTGCAGTCATGCACTGTAGTCACATACTTGCTGAAAAAAGTTCAATAAATCTTGAGTGTATGAAAGTGTAGATTGCTGATGCAAAAGAATACCTGCTGAGGATTGAAAATGTGTGAATATAGCTAGAATAAAGAGAAGGTGGAACCGAAATCAAACCTACAATCTGGTCAAAGATCATCAACCGGAAGGCAGTCATGAATAAAAATAACATGACCACATACTTTCTGAAGGTGAAGCAAAACCGTGAGAACATCAGTAAGCAGTCGGGCATGAAAAGAACAAGAGAAAATACATCCTAAGAACGGGACGAGGCAATGAGAGATTCAGCAGGCAGTCTGGGATTGAAATATGAAGATCACATACTCGCTGAGAGCGGGATAAGGCCGTGAGAGGGTCAGCAGTCAGTCTTGGATCCAAATAGTGAGATGACAAACTCGCTGAGAGCAGGACAAGGCCGCGAGAGGGTCAGCAGTCGGTCTTGGGATCCAAATAGTGAGATTACGTACCTCCTGAGAGCGGGACAAGGTCGCGAGAGGGTCAGCAGTCGGTCTTGGATCCAAATAGCGAGATCACGTACTGACTGAGAGCGGGACAAGGCCGCGAGAGAGTCAGCAGTCAGTCTTGGATTCAAACAGCGAGATCATGTATCACATACATCCTGAGAGCAGGACAAGGCCACGAAAGGGTCAGCAGTCGGTCTTGGATCCAAACAGCGAGATCACATACTGCCTGAGAGCGGGATAAGGCCGCGAGAGTCAGCAGCGAGTCTTGGATCCAAATGGCGAGATCACGTACCAACTGAGAGCGGGACAAGGCCGCGAGAGGGTCAGCAGTCGGTCTTAGATCCAAATAGCAAGATCACGTACATGCTGAGAGCGGGACAAGGCCGCGAGAGGATCAGCAGCCAGTCTTGGATCCAAATAGCGGGATCACGTACACGCTGAGAGCGGGACAAGGCCACGAGAGGGTCAGCAGTCGAAGTCGATCTTGGATCCAAATAGCAAGATCACTTACAAACTGAGAGCGGGACAAGGCCGCGAGAGGATCAGCAGCCAGTCTTGGATCCAAATAGCGAAATCACGTACTGGCTGAGAGCACGACAAAGCCGTGAGAGGGTCAGCAGCCAGTCTTGGATCCAAATAGGGAGGTCACATACTCGCTGAGAGCGGGACAAGGCCGCAAGAGGGTCAGCAGTAGGTCTTGGATCCAAATAGCGAGATCACGTACTGGCTGAGAGCGGGACAAGGTGGAGAGGGTCAGCAGTCAGTCTTGGATCCAAATGGTGAGATCACGTACTCGCTGAGAGCGGGACAAGGTCGCGAGAGGATCAGCAGCCAGTCTTGGATCCAAATAGCGAGATCACGTACTGGCTGAGAGCGCGACAAGGCCGTGAGAGGGTCAGCAGCCAGTCTTGGATCCAAATAGGGAGATCACATACTCGCTGAGAGCGGGACAAGGCCGCGAGAGGGTCAGCATTCAGTCTTGGATCCGAATAGCGAGATCACGTACATACTGAGAGCGGGACAAGGCCGCGAGAGGGTCAGCAGTCAGTCTTGGATGCAAGTGGCGAGATCACGTACCAACTGAGAGCGGGACAAGGCCGCGAGAGGGTCAGCAGTCAGTCTTGGATCCAAATAGCAAGATCACATACCTCCTGAGAGCGGGACAAGGCCGCGAGAGGGTCAGCAGTCGATCTTGGATCCAAATAGCAAGATCACGTACCAACTGAGAGCGGGACAAGGCCGCGAGAGGGTCAGTATTCAGTTTTGGATCCGAATAGCGAGATCACGTGCTCCCTGACAACCGCGAGATAGTTAACAGGCAGTCTTGGATCCAAATAGCGAGATCACGTACATGCTGAGAGCGGGACAAGGCCGCGAGAGGGTCAGCAGTCGGTCTTGCATCCACATAGTAAGATCACGTACTTGCTGAGAGCGGAACAAGGCCGTGAGAGGGTCAGTAGTCATTCGTGCACCTAAATAGCTAGATCACGTACCAACTACGAGTGGGCCAACGCCACGATATGGTCAGCAGGCAGTCATGTATAGACATAAAAGTTCGCTTACCCACTGGGAATGAAACCAAACCATACCACATCTAGCATGGGACTTCCATGAGTTACAATATAGCATAGCTTACATCCTATGCAATGCCGCCGGGTGGTCAGTGTTCGTGTTCTCATTTTCAAGGCAATATAACCTACAACCTGAAAAAAAACCAACACCACAGGTTAGTTCTGTCTAGCCAGTCGGACTTTTAATATTCCTTACCAACTGAAACCGGTAAATGGAAGCATAGTCAACGTAGCATACTGCTGTTTTGCGCAGGCCACTTACATCCTGAAATTAGACCTGGAATTAGTAGTGACATTTGCAGCGACGCGATGTACACATACCAACTGCCATGAGACGAAAGCAAGTGAAGTCAGCATGGCCTTGTTGTTTATCAGCCAGACGATACCTTCACATGCTCTTGGATATCTTCCATTGTCTGTAGCAGGCCTTGTGAGCAACTCGGTAGTTGCTGGAATGCAGATTGTCAGGCCTTTTCCTAGTCCGAGAGAGAGAAAACTGACTTTCAACATCAACAGGATTCGATCTAACATTTCTAACATATCTCCCAATGATCCCTTTACAAGCAATGTATTAACCCAGTAGTCAAAGGACTCTGAAGCAAAATTTGTTAAGTAGCTCGTCAGATAATCATTGTGTGGTTCATTCCCAAGGATCAACCACTGATCGAAGTGGTGACACCAATTAATACAAGCATATTCTGATGCCTCGCCCCTAAATAATATGTCAGTGTCCGGAGGTATTCCCACGAGTTTCAGGCAGTCAAGCAAGATATCGAGGTGGCGAGCCGGAGGATTGATGAAGAAGCCACCCGACCGTGGCTTGCTCATCAGAAAATCTCTCAATGACGTATGAAAGAGCCGGACAGGTTCGTCATCATTCCCAGGAATCATGAGAATGGATTGGATACCCAACAAAGCCTGCAGAATATGTGCGGTGTTGAGCTGAAGCAGATGTCCGAGAGAGGTGACAGACAAGTCAGATTCAAGAAGCAATATAGTGCCAATGACCCTCTTGAGAACCTCGCCACGAGGAGCGGTGGAGAGCACTTCAGTGTAAAGAGGGTCAAGGCCTGCATGGGCAGCTAATGCTATGGGCAACTTTTGGTGCGGCAAATCGGCTCCGTCGTCAACGAAATTGATCAAGGTGAAGGCAAAAATGAATGAACCGGAGGCCTTTTCAACAAGGGCTTGAAGATCCGTGTGTGAGGGCCATGGCCATGGTACGTCTCGCATGAGGCGATGGTTCTCTTCATAAATAGTAGCAAACCGATGCTGAAAGAATTTGCGAATGTCATTGGCAGCGTCAAAGTCTTGCAGAGCCAAATGGTATATCACCGAACGAGCCGCAGGAGCTTCGAGTTTCTTTCGCAGGTGTTCCTCCACCCTGCTCGTGAAGAAGACTCGCAAGGGGAGTCGACGGTTCCCTCGATATGCATCGGCGACGATCTCAATGAACTCTGCCATCAATTCTTTATCGTCGCACTCGTCGATGGCATCGACGAATATGATCATGGGTGTCGTTGTGGTATTGGTGTCTGTCACCGCAAGAATGGGTTCGATCACCAGTTTTTGGAACTGATAGCGAAATGCATGTCGGACCATCAACGGGTCTGTATGAAGCATGTGCTGAATGAATGGTTTGGTAGCGGGGATAGAAATTGAAAGCTGGTAGGCGAGTGTAGGAATTAGGCGTGTGATCCTGCTGCGATCTCCTGCTCCTCGAAGGAAGAAGAAACTAGCCGCGAGTCTGCGAGACGCATCGCACAATTCAGCCACGGTCTGCGATACTGCCGACTTCCCAGACCCAGCCGGCCCATTTAGCCAACAAATCGGACGATCCATGTCTCCGTCGATCCATCGCACGATCGTTGCGATGAGCTGCTGACGAGTCCCTTGGAGGCATTTGGCGATTGGACCGTTACGGTTGTACGCAGCGTCGACAGGAGTAAGTTGCTTGCTTAGATCTGAGGTCCGTTAACCATGTATTGAGCATAAAAATACAAGAACAAGCACCATTCCGTACCTGGGTTATAAAGTATCTGGTTGAACTGATGTCCGCGAACATCATTGAAGGTGCCGCCTCGGGCGTCGAGGTTGTCGAGGTTAATTTGATTCGAGGACGCCATGAACGAGCATAAAATGATGCGGGGATGGTGGATGATATCAATACGCCAGAGGACACAGTTTCAACGTTCAAAGTCGGGATGTAGACGCGCCTCCGCGACTCGGGAGTAATAACCGGGCACACTATCCTTGTCTTATGTAGCGTGTGTCCGAATCTGGACAGGGGCAAATGGCTTCTTGCGAGAGTCCGCGGCCGCGAGTCCTAGTAATACATAAGCAGTCAGCAGGGAAAACCCCGCCCGACCTCGCCGACCATGCTCTGCCTTTCCTTATATACCGATCTCCCTCCTTGCATTCAGAAACATAAGAACAATGGCAACGAAGAAAGATACCAGTCTCCAGTCTGATTTTGCGAAGCTTAAATACGAACCAGATGGTTCGTACAAGCGGATTCCATCTGCGTTCAGGAGTTTTATCGAAAAGGAAGGCCAATTCGAGGCGGAGAGGGGTGAGTATACTACTCTGTTTCGCTGCTAGATGGTTACTGAAGTTAATCAAAGATCGCTACCATTTATATGTCTCCTATGCGTGCCGTATGTCTTACTGCCCTTGTCTTGAAGCGCGTAGACACTTACACTGTTAGCAATAGCGTGGGCTACCCGAACGCTTATCGTGCGGAAACTGAAGGGTTTGGAAGATTTGATTCGTAAGCGCTCATCGTCTCCCGTCTGCGACAGTAGGCTGATGTGGTTTGCACATTCAGCGGTAACCATCGTGTCCCCACATATGGGCACCGAAGGATGGCCTTTCGCAAACGTCGACGAGTTCCCTGGAGCAGAAGTGGATCCGCTTTATGGCTCAGAGCACATCAAAGATCTGTATTTGAAGGCCGATCCCAACTACACTGGCAGGCGAGTAAAATCATTGGTGCAGTTTGTGATTCTCTGAAACACGTGACATCGTAGATTTTCTGTACCTGTCCTATGGGACAAGAAGAATCACACCATCGTCAATAACGAGAGTTCCGAGATCATTCGCATGTTCAATGCGGCTTTCAATGACCTAATCCCCACCGACAAGGCAGCCGTAGATATTTACCCAGCCGCTCATCATGCAGAAATCGATTCCATTAATGAATGGATTTACGATACTGTCAGCAGTGAGTCTGGCGTCGCGTTTAAGACCGCTTTATACTTACAAGTTCTACAGATGGCGTCTACAGGGCAGGATTTTCTATCAAACAACAGGCCTACGAGGCAGCCGTTGTGCCGCTTTTCCGATCCCTCGATCGACTTGAGAAAATTCTGACTGGAAAAGACTATCTCGTCGGGGATGTCTTGACGGAAGCTGATGTCAGGCTTTGGGTCACCATCGTGAGATCTTCTCGTTAATGATTTTGTACTGTTGCCAATGTGCGCCACGCTGTTACTTAACCAACAGATTCGCTTCGACCCCGTCTACGTCAGTCATTTCAAGTGCAACCTGCGTACCATTCGGAAAGGCTACCCCGCTATCCATTCGTTCGTCGTTTCCGATGCCGTAATCAGTGCTTCGACACTAACCACATTTCCAGCTGGATGAAAAAACTGTATTGGAACAGCTCCGCGTTCAAGGATTCTACCAATTTCGAGCACATCAAGACACATTACTACTGGTCTCTCTACACTATCAACCCCACCAGGGTTATACCCATTGGACCAATCCCTCATGTCGAGGGTTTGTGAACAGGAGCCCAAGAACCCAGTCAAGAATGATTGTATTGAGAAATAAAGGGGAAACCTATCAATTTAAGAGTGTCAAGTAGTTGTATTTTGGTCGAGCCCGATTTGTACTGTCCATATTGTGTCACTGTTGTTCTTGCGCTTTGAATATATCTGCGACGAAACATTGTATTCAGTTACATCGTCGGGTGGAATGCGAATACGTCATTTCTGGCCTCATATGAACCTTGACGAACCAAGCTCTGTATAGACCATCTCCCATGAATAACAGAAGTAAAAATGGCTCCAGCATTTCCGTGATCAACGATGCCTCCGAGCAAATCTGTGCGCTCAATTTGTCGACAAGCGGGGTTCTTTAGGAACATACCAGGCTAGAATGCAAAGCTGGTCAGTGCGTCAGCCGTGTATACCAATCTTCCGGTAGCGCACTCAAAGCGGAATTATTCCCCCATACTTGGCTGATGAGCCACTGTTCACAGCGGGACACCAACACCCACAAAAGGTCAGGTGTCTGAGTTGGCCCTCCACCGATATGCCCAATAGGTAAATTGTCCAGTCAGCGGAACCTCGAGGACCGTGCTACCTGCCACTTCAAACCCCAGCTTCTCATAGAACCCAGGCTGGACGGCATCATTAGTAAATGCGATGACATAAATCGAAAAAGAGATTATAGTTGTCGTCGTTTGCAAATAGAGGCCAGCATTGTCGGCCCTGACAAAGTGATTAATAATTTTTGTAAATCACGAGTAACACAGGCGTCGCTCGCCTATTTACCCTCTGCTGTGGTGCGCGAACAAGGGATATTCCTAGACCTTTAGCCTGTGCGTCAGGTCGCACCTCAAGTACTTGTATATGCCAAGATTTCCGTTGCTGACCCGCACCATATGCTTCTGTCAAAGAAGAATATTAGACTGTGAACTAAAGGTTACCAATCAGCGACTTCTAAAATTATATCAAAGTAGTTTTATGGCGGGCCCAGAGAACACCAAGTTCAACACGTACTTCTTTTCCCAATTGCAAGCTGGTCACTTGTCATCTGTAATATCATGTATGGCTAACTTTCTGGCTAGAAGAACAGGATCGAAAGTACGCCAATAGGTGAGATGTGAGACTTGGCTCAGTGTGAATCAGAATTTCGCCGTACATTGCTGGAGTCTCGCTGGGGTCCTGGTGGCATTCCGCTTCTGATGTGGATAATGTAGAGTCACATGGACTAATTCTTAAATTACCAGGTAGACAAATAGCACAAACGACTCAATGTGATCATGGTGTCCCTTGCCATCGATACAAAACAGTTCCCTGCACAACCAACTCAGCTCGATGCGAAAAGAGAGTAACGCAAGTGTACGAACCGTACTATTATCCTTTTGCACAATCTTTCTGTTTATTAGTGCGATGAGGCATTTGTTGACGCGAGCTCGATTTAAATCGGGTGGGGCAATGAGGTCTAGTACTGGATACGTGCCTGAGTATTCAGTCGTCAAAATACGTGGCACGAGTAAGTTGGGCGAGAAAAATATACACTTGAGTTCTGCGAACGATAAGATGAGAAAAATATGCAAGTACAAGAAATGATTGACAGGATCGCTGCCACGGAACTCGAGTGGTAGACACGAGATGGTCTTTTCCACTAATATCTACACGGGCCCCAAAAAAGAAATTTGTTAATAGAGCGCAAGCGTTTGAAAATGAGCAGACGTACATTCCGCTCCTTTTTCTCCTTCGCAGTTTAGCACCTTTTTTCTTCACCATCTTCACTCCCGATTTACCAGAAGCCCCAGAAAGTGCGGTTGCGGTTGTGGTATTGGCTGCATCGTGTTCGATTGTTTCTGTCATAGTCTTGTCTATATCTGCGTAGGCCGTTGGACGGCTCTGTATCGCAACCAACTCTGGCATCTGCCTCTGTGCACATTATTAGTCAGGATCATGCAACTAGGCGGCAAAATAGCAAGCACTACCCGCTCTTCGCTGTGCCAGTTGAAACTGACGCGTCTGTAGGTGCCTATAGTCAAATAAACTCGCCATCAATACCAAACTACTCAAAGCTGATGTTGTCAACCACGTACCTGCGGCCAATCCATCGTCAAAGCATCCATATTCATAACATAATGCCAACTAGAAAAGCTGTCATTGAAAGACTTCAGCAAATCACTCGGGTTCTTCAAGTTTGCTTGAAGGACTTCGGTCTCACTCTCGTCTGCCAATTCTGACATGCTGGTTTGAGAAATCCAACACCATGGGGGGCATTTGGGTATAACTGGAAGCGGGAGAGAGCAAAGAGAGAGCCTTGGGATATGCGTCGAAGTGGGGTTCGGTGTGGTGTCGGTCGGGACATGATTGTGGTTGAGTAGTGGAAAGCCTCATATTTGATCATTTGGCGCGTGTTGAAATCAGGACAGGGATGAACGACGTCATTCTCGCAGATCTGAGGCATGCATTGAGCGTAAAGATACAAGAACAAGCGCCATTCCGTACCGGGGTTATGAAGTATCTGGTTGAACTGATTGAACTGATCTCCGCAAATATAGTTCAAGGTGCCGCCTCGGGCGTCGAGGTTAATTTGATTCGAGGATGCCATGTGGCATGAAAGAGGACAAGGCGCGTCGATGGTGCGGTTGCACAGGCGAGATGGTACAAATATAACCTAATGGGCACGTGCACAAGTAGGTTGTTAATCATTTTCGACATCTAACATTAGCCGACCGAATTACCTATCCACTGCAGAGTCTTTTCCAGGGTTATTTGAATGAAAGGGTTCTTTCATAACCGCGCGTTATGTCTCGCCAGGATGCATATGTCATACTACGACCTCCTCGTGACGGTGCCATCGCTTCCCTCCAACATCTATACATCTGCACCCGACACTAATTCTCACCCGCCAACCCCCTCCTCCCTTAACTTTGAGGGTACGGATTAACGGAAAACATGTAGCCAGAGAGTTTTTGATAAAGGTGCTAGGTGCTACGACCACTGGTTGAGGAGGAAACACGTTGACGAAAGATGCACGGTCACGTCACGCTGGCTGGAAATAGCAGTAGTCAAGCACGTGGACAAAAGTAGGTTTTTTGCTTATAGTTACAGTAATCGACACTGGTCGCTTCATAGACTCGGTCATGACCTTGAATCTGAAGAGAAAGCGAGGGCGAGAGACGTTGACTGGTCAGAAGAAGGTCTTTATTATTTATTTTTAATTTCCCCAATTCAAAATGCTCAAAGATGTGTAGACAGTGCCAATTTTCATTGATGCAGACGACGATCGAGACTCTAGTCTTGGCGAACTCGAAGACGTCACGGGCAACCGAGGAGGTGAGGATGAAATGGACAACGGCGAAGATGAGCCATGGGAAGGGTTCGGCGGCGAACATTCGGGAGGTGAAAATGATACCCCTGCCAGTGCAGACCAGGCGGAAACACATATCGGGCAGAAAGAGAAACGAAGGAACCCTGCAACTGGAGAAGAATTGAGAGTTATAAAAGATGCGACTGATTTATTTCGGTCGAGCTCTTTCAAACTACAGGTCGGTTCAGTGCAATTCTTCTCTATTCAACTACTGACCCAGGCAATCACATATTGGCTTCTAGATCGACGCACTGTTACCCAACGTCCGCCCAAAATCGTCACGAATTCCTCCTCTGGATCGTTTTCTTCTCGCCCTTCATACTTTCCTCATGTCTCTCCCGGCTATCGCCCCCCAGCATCCTCTTGAAGGGGCACGCACACTTCTTAAAACGGGCATCGCAGTCCCGTACTCGATGCCTTTACCTACGGAAAATACGAACTGGAAAGTATCGTTTGAAAAACCCACCGATGTAACATTAGTAGGGAGCTGGGCAAATAAAGTCAGCGTGAAGGGTAAGGACGGCGGAAAATTTGGGGTTGACTTGGCTGTGGAGATGCCTGAGGTGAGCTGATTTTTAAAACCTCTTTGAGTGACATTGCTCAACTGAATTTCTTTTCACGCTGCAGAGCCTTTTCCAGGAGAAAGACTATTTGAATGGGAGGTTCTTTCATAAACGCGCGTTTTATCTCGCAAGTATTGCCGCTGCTATACAAGTCAAAAAGAGTGGACTCGATGCGGACGTTTTCTACGAGTCGACATCGAATGATCCTCGTCTTACTACCCTCATCCTACGACCCCGTCAAGGTTCGTTTCTTCTATGTTCGTTATCAATGTAGTCCTAACATATCCATAGGCAACTCCCCGCACGATTTCAGCAAGCTGAATGCTCAAGTACGCATAATCCCGGTCCTGCCATCGCCTTCCCCGATTTCCTTGCACCGTCTCTCCCCTTCGCACTCCAACATCCGTACATCTGCACCCGACACCGATACTCACCCGCCAACCCCAATATACAACACCTCCTTCCTCCTCTCCATAACTCCAAAGCTCGACCTCCTCACGACGCACACCCTAAAACAAAACGCTCCGGCGTTCGGCGACGCGCTCACTCTACTACGCGTATGGGCGAATCAGAGGGGCTATGGCGAAGGCGAGCGACTGTGCGTAAAAGGATTTGAAGGTAAAGGTGGATGGTGGGCTGCTATTATCGCATTGTTGGTTGTTGGGGAGGAAGGCGAGGCAGGGAAGAAAGGGAAGTCGAGAAGACCTGTTGGGACTGGACTAAGCTCTTATCAGATGTTCAGAGCTGCGCTGGATTTCTTGGGTACGTTGCAATTTGTTGGTGGTGGACTAGGTTTTTTCGTCTCATTTTGAATTTTATATAGCAAAGCATGACTTTGAGAACGAGCCATTGTTTTTAAAAACAAAGACTGGACACCAGGTTTGTGATATCTTCCCATCCACGTACGATCTATGCGTTTATACTATCCGGACAGTTCCAGCCTAAGGAGTATGTTGCGCATCACGAGGCAGTTTTTGTGGATGCAAATTCGATGGTGAACCTGTTAGGTGGTATACCCCTCTGCAGCCTTGACATGGTAGGCTTCTTTTTGCGTATATCTTGATTAAGAAAGTGATATATGCCCATATCTCAGCTGAAACACGACGCCAAAAAAACCCTCGAGTTGCTTGACAAATCCGGCACATCATGGGACCCGTTCTCCGAAGTGTTCCTCAAAGAACAGCGTGACCTGCCAGCGCGATTCGATACTATTATTCGGTTTGTTCTTTTACCTTACATTCTACTGGCCGCTTTCTCACGTCTTTGCCTAGAGTCGATCTGTCCTCCACCAAACCTCGTACTCTTTCCACACACTCTGTGCTCGACTGTGGTTCCCATGCCAATGCCTTACTTGCTCAGCTGGCAGCAACGCTACGCCGAGGCCTCGGCAATCGCACAAAAGCAGTTGCTATCCTCCACCGGACGTCTGAAGTCAGATCAATATCACAAGCACACCCGTCAAATCCATCTATCATCCAAATTGGTCTCATACTTAATCCGGAGCACGCATCGCGTCTTGTAGACCAAGGTCCCGCGGCAGACGACCCAGATTCAAGCCATGCAGAAGAATTCCGTGACTTCTGGGGCGAAAAGGCGGAGCTCCGGCGATTTAAAGACGGGCGTATCATTGAGAGCGTCGTGTGGGATGTTAAGACATCAGACGAACGTGCTCATGTGCCTTCGATGATCGTACAGTATTTGCTAGGACGCCATTTCCATGTCCCTGAGGATGCGGTTCAGACATGGCAAACGGCCTTTGATTCTACACTGCGATTGCCGGAGAGCGTTGCGATGCTTCATCAGGGGTCTGCCAGTGGATCGAGCGGGTTCAAAGGCGCTATGATGGCTTTCGATCAGCTAGTAAAAGGACTCAAAGCACTGGACAACGAGCTACCTTTATCTCTGGTCAATGCCAGCCCTATCACCGAGTACTTGCGATATACCAGTGTGTTCAGCCCCGTCGCCCTACCACCCCGCTTGGCAGCATCCATACCGCAGTGTTGGTCTTATTTCCCGGCCATGGAGATCATCCTGGAGTTCGAGAAATCGGGCAGATGGCCAGATGATCTGCGCGCAATTCAAAAAATCAAGTTGGCGTTCCTTGAACGGGTCGCGAGTGCACTGATGAACTCCAAAGAAGGCCTTAAAGCCACTGTAGTGGTCGGCGATGGCGTGGTGCGTTCAGATATCCAAGACCAATCGAGACTTGAGATTGTTACCGCAGAAGGCTGGGCGTTTTCTGCTCGGATATGGCACGATCGTGAGGCCACGCTCTTGGACCGCATTATCGATAACAAACCTCGGATGCCGATTACCTCACAGAAGCCAGATGAAGGCAAAAGTAGGGAGCGGCAAGAGGCTCTAGAAGCTAGAACATTGTATACCCGAAGATTCATACATGCACCTCGTCACCACCGTGCGATCGCGAACCTATGCCATCGGTTCTCTGCATACGCTGGCACCGTGAGACTGGTAAAGCGATGGCTTGCTTCTCACTGGCTTCTACATGTGCATGTCAGCGAGGAAGTGGTGGAAATCATTTGTGCTGCCATCTTCGTTGGTGACGGCAGAATCCCCGAGGCCGGAAATGTGGCGGAAGAAAAGGCAACCGTGCCAGGAACCAAAGAGCGAGGATTCGCTCTGGTGGTGGAGTTCCTAAAGGACTGGACATGGGAGGAAAGGCTCTTTGTTCCACTGTATAGCAACAGTGAAAATGGTAGCAGTGGAGCTACTGCTACTACCGGAACAAAGCTCGGAGTGTGGAGGGTGTCAACGGAGGAGGATAAAGCAGGTTATGTTTGGACGTCGGGCGGCCCCGACATCATGGCGGCCCATCGAGTCCGCGCCATCGCCAAAGCAACTTGGAATTACCTTGCAAGAATGGAGACAGGTAGTCTCGATGTTAAGGAATGTCTTCATTTCATCGATGTTGCCTTGTAATTAATCTCTGGTATTTACAGGGATTATTCATTCATCCAACCGAAGACTATGATCTCATTATCCAACTCAAACCTGCCGTCTTACCACGCTATTTCCAGAACATGGCTGTGGATCCTGTAGTATGGTCTCAGAAAGGCGGATACGCCAACATACAACCACAATCAGGTGAATTACCACCGCGGCCCGGTTTTGATCCCGCTCAACTTCTGTTTAATGATCTGAAAGTGAGTTAGAAACCACTTTTTTTTCGTCGCTGAAATTGACGTTCTGTCAGCGGGTGTACAAAGACACTTTACAGTTCTTCTTCGACCCGATTGGAGGAGATCGTATAGGTGCTGTGTGGGAGCCAAGCGTCAAGCAGCAGAGGCCTTTTAGGGTACTCGGTGGATTTTCCGGGGTACCCAATAGTAAGGTCAGTACACGAACGCTTCACGTAGCTGCCACTAAGCAGGGGTCGCATGATCAGGATCATCACAAGGGCAAGGATAAAAAGGGTCTGGTGACTCTTAACGAAAATGGTGTCCTTAGCGAAATCGAGCGACTAGCCTCGGGACTCGCGCAAAGCATAAAAATTCAAGTCTGAACACGCCACTTATCGCATATTACTCAATTTGAATCGTCCTATTTGCTTGTATCCTAATGACACAGTGTGATTCTGTCCATAGCTACTTACCTATCGGGCACCTCCCGTTGCAAAAGCAAGGATGCATATTTGACTACATGGTCCGCTGTGGACTGTGATCACGCGTTTGCTTACTCAGCAGACGCGGTCTTTCTGGCACCTCGCTACAGTCGATTCTAAGTCTTCCGATGACCACCGAACCAAGGAGGCTACCGCACCGTTTCCCTCTAGTACCTGCTCTTGTGATTTGGATGATGTGGTCGACCTGGGGACGCCGCGGCGAGCCTTTGGAGCAGCGGACCAATGAACCTCTGAGTGCGATCAGGCCACTGGGTCCTGAGCTATACCACGTTTTGGACAAGTCCTGCACTTTGCCGAATTCGAATTGATGTTGAGCAGCTAAGTCTGCCCTTGGACCGGACAAGCTAACAAATGATTGTTTGCGACAAAACCTGCACATTGTCTCTTATATACGCTCGGCAATGCTCGCGAAGGAGAGACATTTTGGCTATCACATTCACAATAATATTACAAATTGCAGAAATTCCATTCAACGCCGCTAGCTGGTTCCATCGGATCTTACTGACAAACGACTGAAACATTAATTTCGTCACCGCCAAAATTCAGTTAGACTCTTACCATCTTAGGAGGGCAGCGCTTCATGAACTCGAGGCCAGTCTCATCACTCCTGGGCCAGACGCAGCCTCCAATGTATGCGTCGTCGATGCTCGAGTCCCGCTTCGTGACAAAGAATCAGGTTGAAACATATTAATAGCCATCTATTGGCTGGCATACCTTCTTGGGAGGGCAGCGCTTCATGAACTCGAGGCCAGTTTCATCGCTCCTGGGCCAGACGCAGCCTCCAATGTATGCGTTGTCGATGTCAGAGTCCCGCTGAGTTATGGAGGATTCAGGCTGGAGCCCGCGAAAGGGCCATCTGTTGACCGGCTTACCTTCTTGGGAGGGCAGCGCTTCATAAACTGAAGACCGGTCTCATCATTCCTGGGCCAAACGCAGCCTCCAATGTATGCATTGTCAATGTCGGTGGACGGGGCAGCCATGGCTTCTGGCGCGAGCAGGGCAACAGCGATGATAGCAAAAATGAATTTCATCTGGGCGATATGGTGAGTCTAGGGGTGGTCAGATTTGCTAACTCCAACTCGACCTACGTGAGCTCTTATATAAAATTTGGGACGTCCATTTCCCATGGATGCAATGCTCCTCATGTTAGTCCTGCTTGCCGTTCTTCCAGGGCCCCAGGTAATCGGATGCCGACACGGCGCCCTGAATGTTCGACCATGTGGAACTTACGAACATTCACGGATCTTAGGGACCGTACGTTATCTCGTTCTTGCGAGATATCTGACTACTGATCTAATATGCGGATCGAGATTAGTCTGGAAGTTTGAATGACAGGATGTCCACATCAAACAAGATGTATCGAATGCAAGGCTTCGCGATCAGAAGCGGTCAAATTCTCTGCGCTCGTATGTTAGTTACTGGAGTCATCTCAAGCTTGTCTCACAACTTATCATCCCGGCGTAGGTTATCCCGGTCAGGTACAATGATAAAGGGTAGCACGATGCGATATCTGTGGATAGATTCAATGATCATTTTGGTTAAAAGGCCAACCAAGTGCACGCGTGGTTGGACTGACTAATAAGGATGGGTCAAGATCTTAGCTGATCACGTGGATGGCGCATGGCTGCCATCATCTTGAGCGCTGTCCGCTCATATATTTGTCTAATCCCAGGAACATCTGAGAGTGGCCGCAGAGAAGCCTTACACTCAACATCTACATTATGTCTCAACAGTCGTTGGAGTACACCCAACCGCTTCTTCCCGGATCTACCCATGTCGATGACTTGGACAAAGAGTATTCATTCGAACCTGCGCGGAAGTTCTCATGCCACCAATTAACCCTTGTCGCCCTCTTGATAGTGTCCCTGCTGTTAAACTTCGCGCAGTTTATTGCAAGAGGATTGATCCCTTATACGCGCTGTGCATCTGATTCTCAACAGCTATATAGTAAGTAGAATGGTGGCAACTTAGCGATTGAGATATTCGAGCTGACGAGGCAACCAGCTCCAGCGCATGATGTCTTGGAATACGAGATAAAGAAGTTTCCCAGGGCGAGGTATATTAGCAAGTATCATGGTCCGCCTTCGGACCAGGTGGATCAAGCATGGGAAGATCTGTACAGCTGTAAGTGCATTTATCGCAACGTTGAACTCCGCAGCTAACCAACAATAAAGTTGGAATTTCGAAAATACCTAAGAGTCAGGCGGCCTTGCTACCAAACAGAACAGTTGCGATACCTGGAGACGAGGGCAACTACGTAGTTGCCTTGGACGTGTTCCACCAATTGCATTGCTTGGTAAGTCGCATGTTGCGGCTAAGCAAAGAACTAAGTTTTGACTTGTGTTCTTTCAAATCTAGAACATGGTCAGACAGGCTTTGCACCCCGAATATTATCCTCCCAAGCCCATAGAACGAGGTTTCGACCACATCGACCACTGCATCAACAGCATCAGGGATTCTGTGATGTGCTCGGTAGACGTCACACCTAATATCTGGATATGGGACGAGGTTCGTCAACGCAGTGTCCCCCGACTCGACACTGTGCACGCGTGCAGAAACTTTGAGAAAGTCCGGGATTGGGCCAGGATTCACCATCTTGAGAAGGAGCTAATATATACTGTGCATGTCGAGGATGATTTAGAGTATGTTGAGTTTTGATAAAGTATTCAAGTCAATGAATGTAGCATACCAGGCTTTAAATTGGATGACATTTGTGTTTGCGGAATATAAACCAACGTCAAGTAAGGTATAATTTATGAAGAAGCTCGCAGCTTTGACAATGGTACCCGGAGTACAAAGCTTAGGCCACCCTCTCGCAATATTCACCAGCCATGTGCTATGGGCCGCGGAGTTCGAAAAGACGTGACAAAGTTGCTCCTTCAAGTTCCTCTGCAGCCGCGATGCATGATGATAAAACACGCAGAGATTTTCGAAGATGCAACTGCGGCCAATATTGGTGTTTCTGCAGAAGTGTTTATCAGACATCTTGATTTGGGTCACACCTGGTGTCAAAAGGTCCGCATCATGCTCTGGCAACCAAGATCTGACATTTCTGCTTGTTCCTTTTGCATCTTCTCCCAGGTGCACCCTTGCCAGAATGTGTTATATTTTAAGCTTTGATCTTTAACGAACGGGAAACAATAGATTCTCTTGGTTTGAAGTGCGTCTCAACTCTCTCGGACTCGGAGTTGACCGTCTCACACGACATCGTCCACATGATCACAGCCTTCCGGTTCGCCGTCGCTATTATTGGATTCCATGGAAGTGCCTCCTCTCACCTTGGAACTATCACCATCATCATCTGCTGCTGGTGCTCTTGCCGAGGAAACAGTGCATTTGCGGCATACGCTCATTCGAATGCGGCTACATACATTATCTGGAGTTCGATGCCGTCAAATTGCTACCAGTTACCGGGGATAGCTTAAGCGATGCTCTTTGAGGCTGGATATCTTGATCCAGCAGGTGGACCTCGAAGCTTACACGATAAATCTAGTAGATTCATTGAATAATTGAAGGTTCGATTTTCATTTCAAGGTGCTGGCCTACCAAAGTTGATCTTTTGTGTCAGGGTACTGTGTACAGACACAATCTTTTCCATTACATGTACTTACAACTCTTTATATAATCACTGAACGGCAACTGGTGCAACGCGCGATCCTTTTCAACTAATAAAATTTAAAGCCTTTTGTGCAGCTTGGTGTCACGCGACTGCCAGTGGTACGTGAACGAATTTTTGCTTATGCAGGAACCAAATCCTATGGCCGCATGGGCAGGTACTTCGGATGATATGTCATGTATTGACCCATGAATGGGGATTCCTATTTCTATTCCTCGGTTTATCTACTTACCTTGTGCGTCCGTTTATTGATACCAATGCCATCTTGCTGTGTGACAGCCTGTGTCTTGCACATGGATAGCATATTTATCTCAAGCAATGCTTTAACAGCATGGGTGCAGTTGCTATTTGATACCGCAAGTGGAATTTGCACATTTCCATCAACCGATCATCACTGGCTATGGACGTGAGTTCAAGGTACACGGAGAAGCCTTCTGCCAGATCTTTCCAGACCTGTTTGAAACGAAGACGACGAAACTTCTTACGCCTCGTATTCCTACAAACTGAACAATGTTGGTAAGCCTCCCACTTTCAACCGATACGACTTCTAGTTGAATAAAATAAGTATCACGGACACAGTGTGGCACACAGGGATATGATTCGATGCGTTTCCGACTAGTACTCTTCTACTCACCGCGTATCTGTGTCATCTTGTAGATTCCGAGTCCTTCCGGTAGGCTTGTGGAAACGGCTGGCGTCCATCCAAATGAATACGAGTTGATCTCGCAAATAGGAGATGGCGCAGCAGCGGCAATTCAGTTTAGCAAACTTTAGCAGTAGGAGAAAATCGAGCCACTTAGGGAAAGGTAGCACCAGAGGACAACAGGTCACTTAGATTTATCTGTGTATCTGCCGACATACTTAATATCACTCTGAGTCTCAGGCTAGCGAATGGAAGGGAGCCACGTGCACAAGCAAACATGACCAAATATCGACGCAGCCGAACCATTGAATATTTTGGTCATCGAATTTTCTTCTGCCTACCATGTCGTCCAGTGTTCGCGTCACGAACACCCCAGCTATAAAAAATGCACCCCTGGTCGGGCTAGCAGAGGGCAATGGTTACTTCTCTAACGTCCAGCTCGCAGCTGTCGTTCTCGGCGTTCCCTGGCTTGTCAAGCGCGTCTTACCAATAGTCAACCGCGGCGGGCTCAAGACTTATCTGTTCATGGTCTTGCTTTTGGGCGTCCCTGTCACCATTGCGTACTGGACTCTTATGAGCATGTACGGAGGGAGGAAGAACACTAAGGTTGAGATGCCTGGTAAGGATATCGAGGAGTACATTACGATCAAGGATCCAGTACTTAAGAGTAAGTACCATGGCAAGGAGAAGATCCCCATGCAGGAGTTCCACGATGCCTACTTTGATGGCAAGATTGACTTTAAAGGTCAGTTCGACTTTTCTAATTGTATGTTTGATCAGGCTGACAACATATTTACCAGGCGACGTCCTGGACGTTATGGAACAACGTCACGATTGGGCCAAGATGACCTTTACACCCGAACTGTTCAAATATGTCCTTTTCAACCTCATCCCTGAGGTGATAGTGCATTCGCAAAGTCAGGACGAGGAGCAAGTCCGTGGTCACTATGACCGTAAGCACCTTTTCGCACTTAACCGGCGGTCTTTGACTTTTTTGGTTTGCAGGCGGCGACGACTTCTACGAATGGTAAGCGGCTCGATGCTTTCCATAGTTCTTGACTAAGGTTCCTCTCAGGTTCCTCGGTCCCCGGATGATTTATACCTGCGGTATTGTTCACGACCTCACCCGGGAAGAAACATTGGAAGAGCTACAAGACAACAAACTGTCCGTCGTCTGCAGTAAACTAAATCTGCAACCGACAGACCGCCTGCTTGATATCGGTTGCGGTTGGGGAACACTGGTCGCGTACGCCGCAAAAAATTTCGATTGCGATGTTACTGGTGTCACTTTGGCCAAGAACCAGACAGCTTTCGGGAACAACAGGATCAGGGCAAACGGTGTAACGGCTGACAAGGCACGGATCTTGTGTCTAGACTATCGAGATCTTCCGGGAGGGCCGGGTTATTATAATAAGATTGTGTCGCTCGAGATGGCTGAAGTCAGTGCCATCACTATATGTCAAAGGCTATTACTGACTGTGCTTTCTCTAGCACGTTGGTATCCGCCGCTACGGTACCTTCCTTCGCCAGGTCTACGACCTTCTCGACGATAACGGCATCTTCGTTTTCCAAGTCGCTGGTATTCGTCCGTCCTGGCAATACGAAGACCTTATCTGGGGCCTGTTCATGAACAAATATATATTCCCTGGGGCCGATGCCTCGTGCTCCCTTGGCTGGGTCGTCACACAGCTCGAGAGTGCTGGTTTCGAGGTGAAAAATATTGATGTCCTTGGGGTGCATTATTCGGCTACGATTTATAGGTGGTACAAGAACTGGTTGTCAAATAAGGACAAGGTTATAGAGAAGTATGGCGAGAGGTGGTATAGGATTTGGGTGTTCTTTTTGGCTTATGGCGTTATAACCCCTAGGTTCGTGTTTGGACTTCCATTTTGCACAGCGTCACAGAGATGGTCACTGACAAACTCATTATTAGGCAAGGAGGAGTGGGGCTTTTCCAATTCACTCTCCACAAGAATTTGAATGCGTATCACCGTGTCGAAGGCGTGCCATCCCATGCTTCGATACATGTCAAGCATGACAGAGAACTCTCGTGCGCTTCTTGTCTTCTTCACTCAGGTCACCGATGTTGACAAGTTGTCCGTGGTCGGTACCGACAGGCCCGTCGTCTAGATGTCTTGCGAGACGTCCCAGAGCTGCTGACGATTTACCATTTCCCAAAACTACATTGCTTGACTTTCCTATCCGGCTTGTTTAGCAATCTTATACCCTTCACGATTGAGATTTTGTGGTCATCGTGTCTTTCTTCGCTGACGCTAGCTTCTCTGTGTGACTAGCCTGGTCAATGTGTTTTGACGAATTTAGTCTGATGTTGCTTGCCGAAACGCTCTGTCTACCGCTCGTATAGTTTCTATGTCTGCCCATCGTCTGTACTTCCGACTGGCTTAGACCTCTAGCCCCCCTCTATAACACTTTGCATGCCTCGCTCTGCTAATCTTCACAATCCCGTCGAGTGAGTGAGGCTATATTGCAATACTATGGAATGTTGATATTTACCGCACTATCTCTGTTGCAGTATCACAGCAGGGTGCAGAGCGTTAGCATCCATTTTTAGCCGTGATGCTCGTCTTTATGTGGATTCATCGGAATTGCCACGACCAAGGTGTCGTCTCCCCTTCTGCATCTCAAACTCACATTGTTCACATCGTCGCCTGGATCACCCGTCACTGGCACCGGTGTTCCTCCACACGAATCGGGTTCATTACATAATTCTTATACTTGAGGGCAGTCCCAAGACAAAATGAGACAGTCAGCTAGCGGTAAACTACGATATATAATGGCCTGACTGCGTCTTTGTTGTAAACTACTAACTCATCGTACTCATCGCGTTGTCCATCGGAGTTACGTGCGATGAAATTGACCTGAAACAGTAATGAGTTGGTGGCGAGGCATAACGAGGTTCGTACAACGTACCGCATCGTAATTTAGACCGCCACGGTGCGGGTTTTGATCAGGAGTTAGTTCAATCATGTTTGCAAACACGACATCAACCAATAGCGCAATTTTTCTACCTCTGGAAGTGCCGGCATGCACGCTGGACCTAATAGGAGGGTTTAGAGAGCAAGAAAGCAAAATCAGTCAACGTACTGGCTGGATGTGCTCGATGTATATATTCCAGAAGCAAGGCCCTCGCAGTCGAATGATTTTCGGATAGTTAAGCACATTTGACATGGCTGTGGATTGGAGGAACATAACTCCAAATGTCCAGGATCAAAACGATCGCATTGGCGGGTTGTGCCGTACCATCGGCGGAGCTCAGTCAAACACCCAGTGGCATTAATCGTGTCTCTATTTGTGACCTTGAGTATTCGCCGAAGTAGTCAATTGAATCAAGACTACCGATATGACGTAAAATTAGCCGTAGCTTCAGCAGGCTCCAAGATCTTGTATACTTCAAGAACATCCGGACATTGCGTTCTATTATTCCATGCTTTCTTGAATTGGTCAGCGACTGTGAAATTAGAGACTCTTCAGAGCATGAGAATCTTCATAGACAAGTAGTGCAGACCATTATCAAAAGTGGCATGGCCACGAGGAGCCTCAAGAAGGCGACCAGTTAACTGTGAGGTTACACAATTTTTGCATAGATCTGAACCAGGGATCATAGCGGTGCTCCAACATAGGAGACACGCAGAGTTTGTTTTGAAAGGAGCTGAGCACATGAGATCAAGTATACATAGTTAATGGCACGTGCATAGGTGCTCACCAGAAGGTCCAAAAAGCTTGGCGGATTCTCGATTGGCCATATCCCGCCTGGAAAGATCTCTGCAATGTATGCTACATTGAGGGTAAATCTTCTTGCCATCGTGAAATTTTGGCTGCTGATGACAATACTACACCCGGATGGAGATTAAGCAAATGACAGAATCTCCAACGAAAGCACTCACATCACACATTCTGGCTGAAACATTGCTATCTTCCTTTGCATGACACTCGGCGCCACACGTACGATACTGCTTCGATCCAGTGGAATACTTGGGACGAACGCCGCAGACCTGCTCAGATGTGACATAAACAACATCTTCTGGCTCGAAGTAGAAGCAGCAAACTCACCCAGCACATACCCTGTGGGCCATCGCCGGATGCCAATTTCTGAGCACAGGTTAGCCCGCATGTGGGGTACGTCTTCCCTTGCTTCGAATACCGCGGGCGCTTTTCACAAACCTGATGCGCAAAATCAACTATAGGCTGTCACTTATGGAGAGGGCACACGGACTACACATAGAGTTGTGCGTTTCTGATTCGAACTGGCAGCTTGATTCCGTTGAACATCGCGATCGTTGGTGTTGCCTGGCTGGTTTACAACGGGAGCGTCGCCTTTGGGTGGGCCCTCCCCAGTATTGACATAGAGAACCTTGGGTTTGACGCTTACCATTCGTGTAGGGACCGTGGTGTTCGTGTGCGAAGACCTGTGGCTAGTTTCGTTATCATGTCGGACGAATACAGGACGATAGGCGCTTGATCGATATTCTGGATCGGGGTGTCAGCGGTCCGGTTTTCAGCGCCTATGAAGTTGAACTTTGTTCCGAAACGTTATGTATACCTCCGAGTCGTTGTGTCTTCCCACAGCAATCTGACACCTGCCATATATTCCCTCTAATAAGACGAGCTTTTTATCTCGAGTTCGTATCCTCCGTACTAGCTGCCGTTTCCGGTGAAGAGAAAGGAAAGGTACGCGATTTGATATGACTCTGCAATTGTCTTGACTGGTTGAAGCAGGCTCCCAATGCCACCCGACCATCATCGTGACCGAGAGGCACTCAAAAAAATTGCCAAAAGCACCCTCGAAGCCATTGAACGTGGAGAAGTTCTCGTTCGTGGCACAGTTCACAAACTCCGCACGTTACCCGCAGTACAAGGCACCCAGTTCTTTGAGCCAAATCGTTTGAACAATTGGAAATCCTTTTCCACCATCCGGCTCGGTCACGACCCTGCTTATATTTCTATTCTTGAGATATCCACACTTCGTTGTGCTTGCCTACTGTCGAACATCTGTTGGAACAGCCAAACTGACTGCGGGGCAATTGGTATTCTAAACTTCGCGTCCGCCATAACGCCTGGTGGAGGATTTTTGAATGGAGCTCGAGCCCAGGAAGAATCTATTGCCCGTTCATCTACCCTGTACGGCACCCTGACTACCGATGCTGCTCAGCAATTTTACCGTTTGCACAATGATGATCCCAGCAATTCTTTCTATACGCACAGCATCATTTACTCTCCAAAGGTCGAGGTCTTTCGTGACGATGACGGTGAATGGATAAAGCCCATTTCCGTCGATGTAGTTACCTGTGCGGCCGTTAACGCACGGGAGGTGTTCAAGTCAAGAGAAGGCCTTCGAATGGGACGGGCAATGGAAGGTCGAATCAAGTCGGTCATGGAAGACAGAATGGCTCGCATTCTCCGCCTCTTTGAAGAGCAGGGTATCAGGAATATCGTGTTGGGGAGTTTTGGAACTGGCGTGTTTGGTAACGATGTGGGCGTCGTTGCTCAAATATGGGCGAATTTGTTGTCGGCTCCGCAAGCACGGTTTAACAAAAGTTTCGATCGCGTCATGTTTGCAATCACGGGTAGAAAAACATTCGTCGAGTTTGAGAAGAGTTTCAATGATGCTAATAGCACTTGGTTGGGCAAGGTTTTCTCTGCGTTGGGGTAGGTAAGTTGCACACTTTGTTTCACAGCAGCCTTGAGCTAGCTGTGCGTAGTTTTTTGCTCCATCTGACCGCCACAGTATAAATCCTTGACAGTCACCTCCGAACAACGCACGTTTTGTCCAGGCAACGCGCCGAAATTTAATTTTCGTCAGGCATCTCGCGGTCAGAAACGTGTTTGACATAAAATATGTCAGAAATCAATATTCAAGGTAGAGAGATCGGAGCAAAATGTACGGGTCCTTCAGGAAGCTTTCTCGGTGGCCACTGGCCAATAGTATGTCCCAGAGCTCACTGCAATAAATTCGGATCATAAGTCGGGGCGCAAAAAAAAGTATGAATTACTCATCCATGAGCAGAGGATGAGCCTCCATTAGCCAAATACAATTAGAAACACTGGTCTGATGGCGTCATTTGTATATACAACTGTCTCGTTCAACTGACCATTCATCCTATCAAACATAACCTATACATATGGAAATTCAGGCCATGACTCTACTTGGTATGCCGGTACTCACCGACTGGAAACCACGAGGACAAGAGTTCACAACTGCGAACTGGCTGACATGGTGAACATTGCCCAGTACGACTTTGTTCAGAAACATTATCCCACTAGTTGTGTAGTTGGCCGACCTGGACCATGTAAGTTGTAAGCATGAAGAGCTGATCCCTAATGAAATAGGATACTTGTTTGATGCAGTTGATGTATACACCCCTGCTCCGAATCTTACATAGACGTTCAGATCAGTCCTCGGAATATTGCACATGATGTTCAGCGATGGCTTACGCTCCACTAGATCTGGCAAACTTGACTTGGAACGACGTCTTGAGAATTGAACAAACTGAGCATGACGGCGAGTTGCACAACGTCGTATGGCCATCGTCTCCAAGCCGACACCCGCGTTCCGTTCCATGATAGCAGAAGCGCTCGTTGCCATGTTTCTTTCTGTGATGGAAAATAAGTGTCCAGATGTCGGCTACATACGGCAAAATACGCACAGGTATTTGTCGTATCGAACTAGAAAATTGGCGTTCTCCACGACCTTGTACACCTTTTTGACTGAAGGAGATTGCCTAGTCTTCCAAGAACTCTGGAACTTTCTCACTACTAATCACATAAAATTCATGTTATTTTCATAAAATTGAAACATCTTGTGATAGCTCACCCATGTCGAAAGTGGTGTGGCCTCGGGGCACTTCCAAAATTAAAGGAGCTTGCGTCCTTGCATTGTCCCGGCACTTTCGACCACAAAACTGATATCTACCGTTCTTAGGACGACTGTGACACATCAAACAAGCCTTTCTGGCTTTGTCTCGGCACGTTCGACCGCATTGCGGAAAGTTCTTGAGTTTAGGTCTCTTATGGCAGTACTACATGAATATTAGTCACCGAAATCAGAGATTAGCGAAGGACACGTACGTCACACCGTTTTTTAAACTCTGCAGCACAAGTAAGCCCGCAGGTGGGATGGCTCTTCAGTCCTTTGGAGTAGATGGGGTTAGTTTCGCAGATCTGCTCAGACCAAGTATCAGATGCCGGCGTCCAATTAACTAGTAAAAGCAAGCGCACAACACACAACGGTTGAGAGCTCTTCCCCCGTGAAGCCTCCTGTGAAGCTTCCCTTGAATTTAGCTCTGCAGCGCAACTCAAACTGCATGTCGGATATTTAATTGGCCCATTGGAATAGCTTGGTCGAGTGTTGCAAACCTAATCGAGTGTCAAATAAGTTAGCCGCTCCTACGACCACCAACGAACTCACGCAGCATATTGATACCTTCGCAGCACAGGTTAAACCACAAGTAGGATATCGTTTCCCTCCTTTGGCATACGGAGGCCTCAAGTGACAAACCTATGAGACATTAATAGGGTTATGGGCTGTAGATATGAGGTTGCGCACAATGCATAGCGAAGGCTGAGACTGATATGCCGGAGGAGATTGAATGTATTGGGTATCCTCATCTAGGTTATCGTTCGGCGCGCTCCCGACGTCACTGCTCCAAGAATCGTCCAGATCATCATCGTCCAGATCATCATATAAATCATCGTCCTCAGCTACCTGCGGACTTGTATGGTCATTTTCCATGCTTCGAATATGTGATGGGGTAAGTAAAGGTACAGCTAGGAACAAAAGCAACAAAAAGGCGACAAGAGATGAAACATTGTTCCTAGCGCAGATGTCCGATAGGAACCTAGTTCGGTAAACGTCAAAAACACATGTAGTCGGGGTCCGAATGGTCATGCTGCCTTTGGATTTCAAATACCAAAAGGCCGCACATTTTCAGACAACAGAAGTGGCAGCGGCGATCATGGCTGACGTGGGCTTGGTTTCCTTCGTGCGCATTAGGTCAGAATGAGGTGGAGACACAATAAGCTGCTAGATCAAATGGAGGACTTGGGCTACCTGAAAGATTAAATCCGAAATGACATCTATAGTAGTAAATGTGGAATTGTACTCGCCAGTTAGGATTAGTTGCGAGAATGTTCCAGGTATGGAGCGGTCGTCAGCTAGTGAACACACTGCACATTTCGGCAATTCAAAATAGACACAGTGACATCGCTGGACAGTTACGGTGTATTTGTCACTGATATCCAGTTAAACGGGTCAAGCCGACAGCAGCGTCTCTTAGTCGGCAATGCAAGATCTGACTCGAGCGTCAGTCTCCTTGGAAAGATTCATCATTCCACGCCTTTTTCGCGGTGAGAAACGCAGCATTTGATCAACGGTCAGATATGGGTGACAGAACGCGTGCTTGGACACAGATAGATGACGGGCCAGATGAAGGTATATTGTTGCTGATAAAGGACAGGCGTGCATTACATAACCAATCCGTGCTAGTGTCACATTGCCATTATGTAGTAAGTACTCTCCCAAGAGTCGACTCAATGTTCGTTATGCTCTTTAGGCGACATCGGCGTATCGTTTTCTTCGGAACTGAGTCAAGGTAATAGGTATCCATCTCTTCGAAGGAAACGAAATGAACCTGAAATTCGACATTGAAGCTACCATGCCTTGACGGACTTCAGTCTGTATACGCAATGCATTTCCATTCTAGCTCCCAAACTAGCTTCTGGTACCTGTGTACAACGGGACGGGCCTATCCACCAGCCCCGCTCAATCCACTTCAGCGCTAAAGTTGCGCTAAAGAGTGCATGTTGCATCTGAGGATCTTATTGTTCATGCGGCATTAACCGCATATTCAGGCGCCCACTCGAGCTCCACAATCACTGGCCCCCTGCGCCGCCATATTTTGCTGTGACAAGGCCCTCGACATCCACATTTACCGCACGCCGGACCCCGCGGTTTTTGAATAAGTTTTGGACGCGTATTCCGTAGCTCATACATCGGATCTATGCCTTGACTTCTTATTCACAAAATCTTCACGATTCACGATTCTCACAGAGATCTGCTGTTACAAAATAGCCTTCTTTCCACTCTCTCCTTGCTTGCTCTCGAGCATAATAGATAAACAGGAGCAATGGGCCCTTCTTTTCCGGGATTCCGCGTTTTCGTGTTCGGTGAGTTGTGTGCTCCAGGATTGATGTTACCACGTCACTTGGGCTGAAAATACGTATTGGCGTTGTTGGTGATTCCAGGCATGATATGCCTGTTTGCCTTCATAGTAATGTTTGTCGCTGCTGCAGAGATCCATTCCACAGTTGAATCCATCGCTCCTCTGGCTGGGTTAACCATTGCTACATCCATACTAACATTAATCGGTCTGCCCACATTGTGAGCTCTGCTGCCAATGCTAGCACATCTATCGGTAAACCTAATTGTAACCCCAGCCTTGCAATCTCCCGTCATGGGCATGGAGTAGAAATTACTTCACTAGGTATATGCGGATTCATGACGTTTGAAAAATACTAATCATGAATGAAGTTCTTCTTTGGGTCCTCTGGCTATCCGTGGGCGCTGATGCTACCAGCGTCAAGTCCCGGTTGGTTTTCGCAGGAGACGAGCTTTTCCTCCGTCAAAGATCTATAATCTCAGACGCGGGTATGTTGCTTTGCCATTTGCGAGTGAAATAGATATACATAAAACGAATAATATGGGATATCAGGGAATATTTCTGCCGATCGTGGCAAACTTGGTGCCATTGCAGCCTTCGGGTTCATGATTTGCATAAGTTGTATGTTTGCATTTATGTGTTGTTGCATTGTCTGAATAGGTATATTTAGTGACTGGATATCTATGCATTCTCATCGTTTATTTGCGTGAAGGTGACGCGGATAAAATACCAATAGACACTGCTGCATTTGCACCCCCACCGGTCACTATCCCACAAAGCTACCAACATAGCCCTGAATGGAGTTACGCGGGCTCACAATCTCCAAAGTCGACACTCAAGGGTTCAAGTATTCTCACTTCTTCTTCCCTCGGAGGCAGGAACAGATTCGGAGGTGATCCTAAATTCACTTGTCTCATGTGTCGCTGCAAGCCCAAGGACCGCCGATTTGATTTCTGTGGGACCAAATGCCGGGATGAGGCTAGGAATCTGGCACCTGTGCTTCTTGACGTCCCTCGAGGTCATATTACATTTACGACGGGTAAGCATCTGAAGCAGCACTCAAGAAATACGATGACTGTATCCATGTAGTCGAGACTAAGTTCCGGCAAGCATGGAAGATGTCCAATCGCGCAGTATGTCCTCTGGTCAAACATGTGTACAGAGTTGTGGAAAGTTGGAATTCTTTCAACTCGTACCAAGAATATTTGTTCGTCGCATACGTTGGCACCGGGTTTTTTTCGGCTCACTTTTTATGCATGACAGAAGGGTTCACGGCAATGAAGGTTTTCGCTATCACGGGACAGATCGCAGCTGCCAGCTTGGAGATGATGGCCATGCAACGTTATGCCAATCTCCCTTTTGCAAAGCCTGCTCAATTATCAGAACATCGTTTGAAGTCAGCCTTGCTAACCCTGGCGGAGCGTAAGTGACACCTTGACAATGTATATAGTGCACTGGATCATCAGCTGAACTTCCTTCTACTTAAAGATTCGGACAGGGTATTTACACGTCATCTGCGTCAAACAAGTGTGTATTATTGGTGCGATTTATCTATGATAACTGACATAGCCCAGGTCGGCCAACTACTCTGAAAGCCCTAGCAGCGGACTAATGTTTCTGGCAAAAGTTGTCTTGGGCAATGTTCGCAGAGTGGACGGGTTTGCAGAAGTGAAGGAATGCCCTGCTGGCTTCCAGTCGGTGAGTTTGCCTACATTGCTAGCTGTCATGACCTGAATGTCTGGTATGTATATAGGTTGAGTATGACAGGCAGAACGGCAAATTAAATGAGACAGTGGTATATACAAATGATGCAATCAGGCCTGTATTTCTGATTGTATTTGGCTAGTGCTAATGGTAATTCCTTTTGCTTCTGCTGTTATTCGGATATTCATAATTGAGCCGCGCTCACTCTAATAATCTATGCCGTCAATGTTGGCAAGATTATCTTTGATTGCTGGTGAATGATTGCAAAGAGGTGTGACATGAACTACAATGGGTCCCGATCTCTGTTGTGTACAGGCATTTGGTTCAATATCTCCGACATAGAGAAGAAGTAGCGAGTCTAAGTCTCAGCGGGTGGGTGGGCAGCTATCCCCATATCTGAGGTTTCAGAAATTGAGCGTAATTAAAATTCGGTAAGGGCTGCCATTTAGCTAACTCTTGGAAATCTGGTGTAATTTCGGTCCTTGATATCATAAAGTAGAAGCATTGGAATATTAATGTCATTTTCAAATGGAGTCTGTACTGTCCCACATGAATAGCGTCAAGGGATCCATTGGAAGGAGGCTTAAATGCTAGAGATAAATAGCAGATTTGGATGTCAAGTTATTGGGTGGGCAAGCTGACAGCGGCGCCAGAAACGGAAGGCAATATTTGGGAGGCGGTTGTTTGGATTCGAAGCTGTTGCCAAATATTGAGTGGGAATCGCTTGCTCTGGTTGACGATAGGATAGCAGAAAGAAAATTCGTGCATCCTGATTTTTGAGACAAATAAATAAATAAAATTTTCCAGCCCACCCTGTCGAGCAAACATTATAATAATATGTATATTTGCCAATCTCATGTAGCCACTGACAGGACAGGACAGCGTACAATATGAAATCTCAAACTCTAATGAGCACACCCATATAAACGATCTGGCTAACAGCTTCCAAGAACAAGAATGTAATCCGCTTCTTGCGTTGGGAGGGGTTCACGGTACCGACGTTTGCGGGTGAGTTAAGTGCATCGGGGAGGACTACTGAGCGGAGGGAGCGGAGCTGTGGGAAAGGAAGGAGAGTTTTTGGGTCAGGGAGGACAGTGAGGCGATGAGCGGGGAGGATGTAGAAGACGTACGAGGAAGAATGCATTTGCGAAGAATGCGTAGAGGAATACGAGGCCGTATATCGTGCTTCCGAGATTGAGCATCCCGGCGAAAAGCGTCAGTATAACACTGTCAACCTAAATCAGTATCCCGACCGTCGAAATTCGAGAGAAGAGAGAAAGAGAACCCACCCAACAAATTTATATCCTCCATATGCTACCAAGTCCGCCGACCCGCCCACTGCACCTTGCTGTACACCTAAAACGTAGCAACCCATTTTGACGAACAGAAAGTCCAGAAGTACGACGCCTAAGGCACGCGATGCGGATGCACCGAAGACAGTGGGATTAAATCGCGCTGAGAGACCCGAGTGGAGAGCGGAGAGCAGGATGTAGGTCACTAGGGCCATCACTATAGCGTAGATGGGTCAGGAATTTTCGAGGAGGGAAGAAGGGACGTTGATGCGTACGGGGAATGTATAAATCGGGGCTATTTATGTCGTCCCTTGGAGGCATCCATTCACCAGCGCCTTGTACACCCTGCGCCCCGGAGCTTCCTCCCTGATCCTGGCCATAACCTCGATCAGATCTGCGGATTCGACGTGTCCATGGTTTATGCCGCCATGGGAAGAGGATCAACCGGAGTTTGTATACCACGTATGAGTTTGAGACGTTGAAGTGGTGTTTTAAGGTTGTCAGTGGCACGAAGCCGCCGAACTGTGGGTTGATGGAATCAATATTTGCATTTTAAGTATTTATGATAAGATGTGTAGGGAGAACGTACATTTTTTTGCACGTAATCCTGCCCAGCGGCAACTGCGCTCTGACCCAATTGCATCCCAAACTGCGCCGTCGCATCATTCATACCCCATGCCGCGAAATTTGGGCTACCACCACCACCACCCATTTGCGCTCCTTGGCCCATATGGCCCATCGGTGCATGTTGCTGTTGTAATGGGGGTTGCTGCTGCGGCTGGAATGGGTACGCTGGCACTATGTGTGGGTATGCCTGTTGGTGCTGTTGTTGTAGAGGAACATTGGGGTTTGGCGGGGACGATGTGAAGCGTTGATAACCCTGTGGTGACCTTTGATATTTAAATATTATAGTTAGTAACTCCCGTGAGCGGATGAGGGGGTAGGAGTGTGTACGGACCCTGGTGTCGCTGGTGGTTCTGGTAGGGAGACAGGGTGGGTTGGAACTGGATGCATGAGTGGGGGAGGGGACTGGGAGTAGTAGTTAGACATGGGGAATGCGAGTAGAGAGGCGGTTGATTATTATTGACGAGTGAGTGGAATATGTGACTCGTGTTTTTGTCGCAGGCCAAGTTCTGAACTAACGTGAACGCAAAAAGTTAGACAAACACGGCGGCCAAGGGAGAGGAAATGAAAACCAAAGGGAGGACAGATGCAAGGGCAAGATGATATTATTTGAGTGAGCTGTAATTGACGTGTCTGTTTTTGGCGGCGCGTGGCAGTCCCAAACAGGGCAACATACCCTCTCAACCATCGTCTGCAGAATCATCCTCATAGAACAGAACGAAGCTTACCAGCACGTCTTTGTTGACGCGTTATCATCCAAAGGGCGGGCTTTCCATTCGGGGTAAGAGGCTCGGGCGTCGTCGAGGGTTTGTGCTGTGGCTTAGAATCTAACTTTAAAAGTGGACCCTGGACTTTGGCCTGACGTCGGTGTGGAAAACATTTTACATAATTTCTCGTTAGGCAATGACCGGCCTCGAAATGTACCATGTGGCGCTGGGGTTGAGATGAGACTAGCACTGATTCGTGGTGCATCTAACGCATCCTCTTCGGAAGCGAAACGAGCCGATGCTCACCCGAGTCTCGGGATAACCAGCCCTTGCCCATGAATTGCACATAAGCGTTTCGCCATCCACTTTCCTGGCCCCATCCTAAGCCGCCATGGACGTCCTCCAGTCCTTCCAGTCGTCGCCCTATCTTTCTATCACGGCCGTAGTGGTTCTATTTGCAACGTGATTCATCCTCCAGTTGCCTCATGTTAATTATAGGCATAACTAAAACAGTATCTGTTGCATAGATATATCGTCCTGGACAACTATGATTTCATCCCCTCTGATGATGTTGTCAAGAATCTCCCCACTGCGGGGAGGGGCAACTGGTTGACGGGTCACTTCCGGCAATATTATTCTTCGGACGACCCCGACCTCTTTTCAACTGCATGCTACAATCGCCTTGGCCCGATTCATACCATCAGTGGATTTTTTGGAGTCCGTTATTCTGCCTCTTTGGCTTGCCGAAGCGTTGCTTATGTTTAGCATGCCTACAGCAAAAACGCATCGTCGTTCAGGATTCCAAGGCTTTGGCGCACATGGTCAAGAATGGATATGATTATCCGAAGAATAACATTGTCCGTGGTGAAATGGGCAGAGCGCTCGGCCATGGGTTACTGTATGTAGAGGGTAATTATATTTTATACTTGCATATTTTTGTGGTGCTCAGAAGTGCATCGTTTCTAGGGGATGACCACAAACGACAACGCAAGATGCTCAACCCGGCTTTCTCGCAGAATAACGTCCGAGAACTGGCCCCGATCTTTACTAACCTTGCCCTTCAGGTAAGATTGGATCCTTCCAGATTACGAGCGCATTTGACTCAGCTTGTCTATCTTGAAGCTTGCCGACCAGCTGGGTCATCTCGTCGATCAGGAAGCCAAGAAATTGGATGACAGGATCCCCGGTCTTTTTAAACGAGCACAACAGGAGGAAGGCGTCGTTTTGGACTGCTATGGCTGGTTCTTCAGGGTTGCGTTGGATGCCATTGGCATCGGTGAGGATACAATGCGCACAAGTTAGAACAGTTGACTTATAGGAGATAATTTAAGGTGGTTTTGGACGTAATTACGGTGCCGTCCACGACGCAGAGCAGAAGGTTCCCAAATGCTTCTCCCTCTGGTCGACTAACGAAGCGGAAGATTTTTCGCTCCACTCACTCATTTATCGGGTGAGTACAAACATACATTTATGTTTCTATCAATTGCTTATTTCGCGCGATCGTAGGTTCTTTCCATTATTCTACCACTATCCGTCAAGCGGATTCCATTCATTAGCACCGAGCGTCAGATCATTGTCGAAAATGTTAAACAGGAACTTAACGAAGACTCCCGGAATATGTATGACGAGCGCAAGGCGTGGTTGACCAAAGGCGGTGGGGCTGATGACGACAGCAAGGATGTGCTTACCCTTCTGAGTGGGTTTTCTGAGTGATAGTGGTATATGTGTGCTGATATAGGTCTACAGTGAAAGGAAATGTCGAAGCTATCGGTAAAGACAAGTTGTCTGATGACGAAGTCTTTGCGCAGATCAAGTATGCAGTCATTCTTTATACTTTTGATATACGCCACTCTGAACTTATGACAATGACAGGACGTTCATCTTCGCCGGCCATGAAACGAGCAGCACGGGTCTTAGTTGGACGTTCTACCTGCTCGCGCAGAACCCGCGGCTTCAAACCAGACTACGCGAGGAGATTTCCAAGGCTAAGGCTGAAGCCGGAGACGAACAAATTTCTCCTGAGGTGCTCGCTACTCTCCCTTTCCTCGATGCCGTCCTCGTGAGTGCTCAACATACGAACGCTCTCATTTTATATTTATTATTTCTCCATAGCGTGAAAGTCTCCGCTGTCGCCCACCAATCCCGAGTCGCTCCTCTGTCGCTATGAAGGATGACGTTATACCTCTCGCTAAACCTGTTAAACTCTCCAATGGTCGGGTGATCACCGAACTCCCAATCAAGAAGGGACAAGAGTTTTGCACTTGGCATTCAATTACGAACAAGCGACAGGATATTTGGGGCAGTGACGCATCTCAATTTAACCCGGATCGGTGGCTCAATGATCCTGAAGCTGGTAAGAAGGGCGATTTGAAAGGCGCCGCGCTGTATTCTCAGATGTGAGTTGATGACGCTGCCAAGACACATCCATATGTCCGAAATCTCATTTTACTAATCAGGATGACCTTCTTCGGTGGCCCTCGCTCGTGCATCGGTTACCGCTTCGCTATAACCGAGATGAAGGCTATCATCGCTATCCTTATCGAGCGCTTCCAGTTCCACGACGTTGGTGTTCCCATCAGCGCTCGAACATTCATCGTTATGCGGCCCGCGGTGGAAGGCGAGAACGGCAAGTTGACCAACCAGATGCCTCTCAGAATCACCAGAGTCAAGACGGATTGATTGCCAAACGCCAGCTTTTTTCGTCATTATAGAAGCGTAAACCTTTATGCCACATTTTGTTATCTTGTATTGGGACGAGAAGTCCTTCCCGATTGTTTTTACAGCAGATAGAGAATGCTACCTATAGTGACTAAGTTATCTACGGAAGGCGAAGCGTTTGATACTTCGTCAATTCACTCCCGGGATGGTTGGCAGATAGTTTGGCTTCTGGAACTCCATCAGCATGGATTGAGAAGCGGTTGTTTGTGTAGGAGGTCGCGCATGCAATAACAGATGGGCCCGGGGAATACATGGTCGTCTAGATCAGGTTGTCCATTACACATGCATACTTGCGCCAATAGTTTGTCTTCATAGTTCGCGGTCCGTTACCCCGCAGACGATTTCGGGTGGCTACCGACCGCAATTTGCCGCACGAAACACGTAAATCAGCTTCGCACTCCCCCTCAAATAGATGGAAGAGTGTCAGTGGCATCACGAAGTGTACCGGTTAATGTATACAATTAAGAGTGATTTATGTGCACCATGCGCCACACACATGCGTATCTACCATAATAGGTTAGGTGAGCACCTTTTCCAGATTAGCGTTGATGACACAATCTGCCGACAGGATATCTAATCAGATCTTCCACATTCGACAGCCGTGTTTTTTTTCGTTCACCAAGTCCAATCTTCATCATTGCATTGTTGTGTTGACCGGCCAACACAAAACGTCTTGCATCCAGGGCTCGCCAGAAAACAATATGAAAACCAGAATTTGAGAGGCCACGTGGGTGATTTTCAAACTTTTCGGAAGCGAAATAGAAGTGGGAGTTGAAACGTTCACGCGTCACTATCATGGTGCACCTCAGCTACTACTTATTGACAATGGATCACATTCCCTGCATACACTATCTCAAGGAATCTATGTGCCTGCGCTATTCTTACCTCTAACTCGTCACCATACTCCCAAGTTTTGTGACGCAACTCTCCGCAATCGCGAGTTGCTCGGAACCAAACCGAACTAATATATTTTGAACCTATCAGGCGATTATTCGATGCCGCATTCCTATTGCGTCCAATTCAGCCTTTCCTCTTCTGTGTGCAGCTGGATACTAGACCCCGTCGCTCCTGTGTACTCTTCTTCTGCTCCTCCATCTGTCTTTTGGTCAAACAAACTTTACTATCATGGACCAGTTCGATGTTTCACCCTCTAAAGGATCGAAGGTTTGTGGCAAGGTTTTGCTGGGATCGCTTCCCGAGTTTGGTCTGTACAAATTTTGTTTTCGCCATGTATGTTTTCAATGCTGACGTTTCTCTGATCATAGGCCAGATGAACCCGCTTCTTGCAATTGCTGAGCGGTGCGTCTTGTTACAACGCATCCTAAGCAAGAGCTTCATAGGCTTGATTCTATTTTAGTCTCATCGCGCGCGGGCACGAAATTCACTTTGCTTCCGGCCAGTCTTGCAGGAAACACATAAACCAATTTAATGCCCACCTAAGCAATTTCGAGGACACAGCTGGCAAATCGGTTATTTTCCACGATCTAGGCGCAGAGGATTGTATTAATGATCACAACTACATGGCCTCTGCCTCGCCAGAAGAATTTGCGGCGTACAAGAGGATTCTCGCTCAGGGTCCACGGAACGTGACCGCATTCAATGAGCTCGTCGACCTGGTCATGCAGGGCAGCTTGGAAGGTCGTAAGGATGTTATGGATCGCTTCATCCATTTGATGAAAGAAATCAAGCCGGACATTTTGGTTTTGGATCAGTTTACCTCGTGCTTCGTCGAAGCGGCGAGGGTGACAGGAGTGGATTACATTGTGACCGCTCCTGCTTCGCCTTCTACTCTGTCTTGTGAGCCGATTCCATCTTCATAATATTTTCATATTTGTTGACTCAGAGGTACTTACAGCTGCCCACCCATTTTCTGAGCCGTTGTCGGGCACAAATCTTGAGCATGTAAATGACACCAATTTTTCAACTCTTGGTTATTCGCTCAATTACGGGAATACAGCCTATGTCACTGAAAGCTACATTGCTCAACGTGTGGTATTGTGCAAACCTAGTTCCTCGCGCTATTAGGCATCCGGCGCTCAAGGCCTTGCGTGAATATCGATTGAATGTATGTAGGACCTCTTCTTCGGTTCTCGACCTTCAATTGAGTGCGCATCAACAGGTATTGAAGTTGCCCCCCACCAACAAAATCATGGATGGTGATCCGTTTTCGAAGTTCCATCCTTCGTGGACTAATCAGAAGGCAATAATCAGTCCTAATATTGACTTCCGTCAACGGACGTAATATCCAATTATTTGTTGATTGGCTTCTCTGTACTGACGACGCTTCACGCAGGCCTTTTGACAAAGTTATATTTGTCGGCACCTGCGTGCAGCGGCGAGCTCCTATATCAGAGGAGAACAGTAAATGCGATCTCGGCATTCTGGAATGGCTTGATGAAGCTGAGAAAAATGGCGACTCTGTGGTGTAAGCAGCAATACCTTTCGATTACTTGTCGGGTTCTTGCTGACCAAAGTTCGATTCAGTTACGTAAATCTTGGGACAATCTTCCGCTACATTCAATCGGAAATCGACGAGCTCTTCACCGCAGTTCGTTTACTGAATCAACGGCGACCTGGCTCCCGTGGCGTGCGGTTTTTGTGGAAGTTGCCTCGCGGGAAGTTTGATTTGAGCGCGGTCCCGCCTCAAGTCAAATTCTTTGAATGGATCCAAGATCCTTTGGTCGTGTACGAACACAGTGCCGTCAAGGCATGCATCAATCACGGTGGTACGTTTTTTTTTTTGCAAGATATGCGGATGTTATGTTAGCTAATCGGCAATTCCAGGCGGTAACTCTTTTAACGAGGCTCTGCAATACGGGATTCCTCAGCTGGTCTGCTCTCAGTGGTTCGATACCATCGACTATGCCGTTGCGGCCAGGACATCTGGCATCGGTCTGTCTTCCGAGAACCCGGGACGCATTTCTGGTCGCGATGTTTCTGACAAGATCTCGAGGTTATTAACCGAGAAAAGTTTCATGGATAAGACTCTGTTATGGAGTTTGAAGAGTCGTGCTGCGGGTGGGTCGAGAGCGGCTGCGTAAGTTTCGACTTTTTCCGGGATTTGTCAATGCTCAATTTATGCTGTATTCAAGCGACGTGGTTGAGGCACATTTGAACAATAGTTGGGCTCGGCGAAGGTATGTTGAACTTGTCCTGCTTGGCTCGTTCTATCAGCGACTGACCAGATCGTAGTGCCCACTTGACCAAACACCCAGACGTGTCTGCTGGGTCAGCACAAAAGCTCAAGGGCTATCGGTATCTGTTGGTCCTGTTGGCTGCGGGATTGCTCTCTGTCCCCGTCATGAACTTTGTTGGTAGATTCTTTCAACTTGGTTTGTTGTTACCGGCGTAGAATCCTTCATAGAAATTCATCTTGTATATCCGACACAAAAGTCACGCACTCCCTTCCCCTCGCTGTTCTGCCCTGCATCGTGCTGGGTTTTCATTCATTTTGTTATACGCTATGACTTGAATATGCGATATTCTCCTTTGCACATATCCGTTGCATACCTGATATTGTATATCGTGAGTAACCTTGCTGTCTCTGAGATTGCTGGACATGGTCATGCCAGCATTACGGTATTGATAGGGAACGATAGCTGCGAAGAAGTCCAACTGTTCGTTCAGTCACTGCGATAGACAATATCTGTATTCCGAAATGGAACTTGACGTGAAGGTTCTAGAGTACCTTCCAGATTGTACGCAGAACAACTTCTTCGCCGTTCCCGGCGCTGAGTTACTGATCGGCGCATTTGTCCAGACTTTCCCGAATCTGCGGATACAAGCAGCTGCATTCAAACTTCGACGATTTTGAATGGAAAGTGGAGCGGAAGCATAGAAGATCGGTTGAACCGTAGCCCAGCCTGTAAAAAAAAACCTGGAGCGCATTTCCAAGACGAGCCACGGGTCCACAAGTGCTTGAAGCGACAGATGAGTACCCGCGAGAAGCCAGACTCCACGGATCGTACAGAACCTGTTTGAAAGAAAGTGGATAATCCGAGCAGCCGCGCATAATACATATGCGGCATGTACTTATCATGGTCGATAGTCAAGACCCAACATGTCGGGCTTTGAATTGCCAGTGGGATACATTTTGGGATTATTAGCCCCTAGGGTCGTTTCAGCTTTCTCTCGTGTTTGCCCATGTCGCGGTCATCGTCGCGGTCGTCTGAACTGTTCAGATTTCCCACACGTACCCCAAGCAACCTTTCACTGACCGAGAATGTCGTTGACTTGGCCAGTTCGTCCACTTTCGCACAAAATGTTATGGCTGCTCGAAGACCGTCTTGGACGCCGTCTTTGTCTTTTCGCGACATGCCTTCTGAGGGTACACCAACACTTGCTGTCCACACTGAGGACATAGATTTGGCGTCTCAGCCATCCTCTCCAGAGGATGGAGGGACCTTCAGGCAGAGTTTGCAGATTGATAACAAGGGACTGGTTGGAGATGCTGTCGGTAATGTGAGTGTTTTTCGGGTATATTATCGTCATAATGTTGTTTTTTGAAATTCTCTGGTGTGTGCTGTGATGGCGTGCATCTGACGGACGCGAGGTGTTTGGGCTTACCCTGGCTACTTTAAGCCATGAAATACTAGAATCATTTCTTTGCAAGACAAAGGTCTCGCTGGAAAACAAACTGAACAGTGACCCTACTTTCAGATGAGCATAAGCCCGTCAAGTCGTGACGTAGTACTAGCTGCGTAAGGCTTGTTCTACCCTCCAAACGCTCTGATCCTCTGATCCACAAATCACTGTACTACAGCCGAAGAGGTTTATTTATCATCGACCTCGAAGCGCCGTTGGAAGTCCCTCGTTTTCTTCCTCAAGGCGGCACTTGGAACGTTGCGGATGTTCAATGGAATCCCCACCCCTCTCGAGCAGAATATATCATATCTACTTCCAGCGAGAAACTGTGGGTTCCCTTCAGCTCACGAAGATATCATAACTAGATTCTGATAATGAATATTTCCTTTCCATAGCCTCATCTGGAATCTCCTCGTAGTCGGAAAAACTTCCATCGAACATATCCTCCAGTCACATTACCGCGCGATTACAGATATAAATTGGCATACTACTGAGCCTGATACGGTTGTTAGCACAGGCATTGATTCGTGGCTTTGGAGTTGGGATTTAAGACAACCGGAGAAACCAGTTTTTGGTTAGTGATTTATCGTAGCTGTATGAGTGCATGCCTTATTCCTTCGTGGGGTAGGTTTGAGTGCTTTTAATGGTGAGCGGGTGTAACCTGAGTGTGGAGGAATATACTGACCAGTAGTAAAAGCTGGCGGTACACAGGTCAAGTGGAACCGACAAGATCCACATGTTTTAGCATCTTCACATCTAAACGAAGTGCTCATCTGGGATCGTAGAGTAAGTCTGCCAAACATGGTTATCTGTATACAATTATATCTTCGATACACATAGAAAGGTTCTCTCCCAATCTCGCGTTTTAAGGCACACAAGTCCAAAATCTACGGGATTGACTGGTCACACGAGAGACGAAATGAGATCGTGACATGCTCGTTGGACAAAACTATCAAAGTCTGGGATGTTCACGCTTCGTCGGAGGAACAGGACAATGGTGGGCGGCAGAGCACCATGATGGATATCCCGAAGAGAACCATTGAGACGAGTTATCCTGTCTGGAGAGCAAGAGATTTACCGTTCGGACGAGGGGTGTTGAGTCTGCCTCAAAGAGGGGAGACTGCACTTGAGATGTTTGCGTATGAGGATGAGGAAGTAATGCAGAACTCGGTGGAGGTTTTTCAGGGACATACAGATGTTGTGAAAGAGTTTGTTTGGAGGAAAGGCGGAAAGGGTCGGTTCATTCTAAACGTGAGATGTTCGAATACTGATGTCATTTGTGGTAGATGGGGGCGAGTATCAGCTTATCACTTGGTCGAAAGACCGAACTTTGAGATTTTGGCCTGTGGATTCTGAAATTATGCAGGTATGCTCAACCCACGTAGCCTCTTATGCATTTTAATGCTAACGGCGCGGCATTAACAGAAAGTTGGACACGTGCCAGAAGAAATTACAGGCCGAGCGAGGTCGTATAGCCGCGTGGACGATGACCAGTCTTTCAGACTGCCGCCTGAAGGTAATATCTTTCCACCGACCATATCGGCACCTGTAGGACACCGTGGCATCCTAGCAGAGGTCCGAGCAGCACCTCCACCGCAAATATCCAACCCCGCCTTGCAGGCACAGCATTCGGCTGCACCAGCTCGGTCTTACGACGGATCCGTCAACCTGCAATCATCGAGCACGGTCCGTCAGGGCGGAACTATGAGCCGCGGTAACATAGGTGGGAAATCTGGAAAGATTGAGCTAATAACTTGGATGAAAAATGTGAAGGAGGTGTCCAGGAGGGAGGAGAGTTCAGGTCCAGGGAGTGGTGCTGATAGTGGAAATGCGTCCAACTTGAGTTCGAGGTCTCGGGAAGGTTCGGGAGCTCGAGAATCTGGCGGGAAGAGGAGAAGGAGTGATAGTCGAAATAGAGGTGGGGATGAGCAAAGAGAGAAGGATAACCAATCGTTGCAGGCTGAGTGAATGATTTCGCGGTTGACTTTTAGAACCTGGGACTGATGTTTGGATAGGATCACTTCCGTTATTGCTAAATTGGAGAACCTCGCGCAAACAAGGATCAGACTGGAGAAGGTGCGCATTTCTTTGTCATTTCCGAGCGATGACACATATTGCATGCGATAGCACGACTTAACCAAAAAACGCACATGTACACTTGGCTTATACGGTCCATGGGGAGGGTCATCCTCAGTATTCATTCGCTTAACTTTCACATTCCCCAAAGACTACCCTCAGGCTCCGTACCCTGGAGGTATCCCAACTCTAGAACTAGAACGGTCTCCTCTCATATCGATGAAAGATCGCGCGTTTATGTTGAGGCGTCTCAAGGCTATCCGAGAACGCAGGAGACCTTGTCTCGAACCTTGTTTGAGGTTCTTGCTTTTGGGGAACGAGGATGAAAAAGGTGGTCGTGGACCAGGGCCATTAGATTCTGATTCTTCGTCCGAGGACGAGGACATGGCTCCTGTTTCGAGAAAGTCGAGAGACTTCACAGTAACACTGTTAAGGTCTCACAAAAATTTGGCGGAACCCAGGACTTCTCAAGGAACTTTTGCACCCAATGGTAAGCTCAAATACTCCATTTTTATTGAAGAAAGCCAATTTAATAGTATTACTGTCAAGGTGACCTCATATGTTTCTTCCGAGCACCCCCTCGAATCGTACGAAACGTTCTCCGAAACATTTCTGTCTCCCCGGCCGCATCCGCGCGCTCACCTGAATCAGTACCGCGGCTTTTTCAGCCTCCAGCACTACTGTCGGATGCGGTGCGACGTCTTGGGCTCGCAGCGACCGATCGTACGTTGACCTCTATAGCCCCGAGAAAGACGGATGATGGTCCAGATAATATACTTCGAATCATGACCAACCTCTTAACATTTTCTCAGCAGAAGTTCCGTAGGGAGTCAGATTCGAAACTTCCTGAAATACCAGCCAGTTATTCTTTGATACCGGTGCGACGGAGTACGGTATTCATCGTGCGCGATGTGGATATTGCTAGGGGGGACAAGAAAGTTGCAGAACAGTATGTCTTCGAATCGGACAGTTTATCCGAACTTTGCGACAAGAATGCTCGAATTGCAAGTGCCCATCTGCGGTTTGACCATGCGCGGGTGTTTCGGGTGCTGCAAAGCTTGTTTCCGTCTTCGGAAAAGGACGGCTCACCCCGGTCAAATGTTCCCCCTGGGTTCAGCTCGCTTGCTCACGAGATTGTGACTCGGCTGTAAATGCCTATCATCTGTCTGGCATTTGCTCTAGTACTGATTTTTCTCATAGATATACCGAATGTTCGTTGAACAAGGATGTTCAGATGTTAGCGATGGTCTCAATCATCCTTCTCCAAGCCGGTCGAGCGACATCCACAGCGGGTACGTCAATACTTTGTCTACGTCGAACAAGCTTAATCAATTTATTTGCCAGGACCGAAGTCACCTGAAACCATTGGTGATCCTGGATCGATGTTCCCGGGTGGCGACTACTTCAGCTTATCCCTTCGCAAAGATAATCATCATGCAATCACAGCCACTTCCCCAAACAGGCCTCGTTTACCATCATCTCCCGCCGGCCCACCGGTGCCAGCTGCATTGTCCTCGTCCAACTCATCTCAAAGGTCTTGGTCTAGTCTTTTCAACACGGGTAGTGTAAGGCAGTTCATGACGGGAGTGCAGGATTCATTAAAGGATGGGCTGATGACGCCTGCAGGCGAAATATTGACGGATCATGGGGCTCCTATTCCTGTTCCTGGAGGACGGGGAAGACCCCGGGAAGGGAGTTCTCCACGCTATGTGGTGGATTCACCTTATCGCCCAACGGTTGCGATTTCGAAAAGCTGGAATGACAATTCTGCGACTCGTTCGACCATTGCGTTTTCCTCTGCAGGGCATGTCAGAAGGCCAACATTCTCGCAGATCATCAGTCCTACTATCAACATCCCAGAAAAGAAGGTATTGCTATTCGATGGGATTGCTGAAGAGAGGTGTGTAGCATAGACTGGAATATGGCTCTTCTGCATCCCTGATGATGAGCACAGTGAAGGCGACATTCCGCTCGAGCCTCAGCTTCTGAGACAATTCGTTGGGCATGTCCTTGTATACGCTGATGTACTGTTTGGGTGGCAGCTATTCCATAAGCGGGCGGAACTGCTCAAGTCGGTCAACCAGGAAGTTCAGAAGATAGCGCCGCCACGTGTCGGCCTTGAGCAGAAATTGGGTGAGTGATCTGCAACTTTTACGAACGCGACTTAAGGTTGCTTCTCCACAGGCGTAATCATGACCTGCGAACGATGCAGAACTATTTTTCGTGCCAATGAAACTACCTGCTCAACTTGTACTTATTACCGATCCAAGTTACCTCGATGCTCCATATGTCGGTTACCGGTGAAAGGTATTCGTTTTCTTAAAATTTTAACTCTTGATCTTCTTGATGACCGATTCCTGCGACAAACAGGCCTCTCACGCACATGCTCGCGCTGCCTTCACGTTGCGCATCTCAATTGCTCGAGTGCTGCAAAAATTCAATTTTGTGGGACAGGCTGCGGCTGTACCTGTGCCAGCTCTATCGGATCTGACAAAAAAGCGAGAGATTTGGGCGATTTCGTCCGGTCCCCAAATTCTGTACAGTCTGTACTACCACCGCATACGTGATATTGAATGCTGCCCACCAATCAAGATGTTCTGCTAGTGCCATACTGATAGTTGTGGCTTGAGTTGTGGACCAGTTTCTGTCTGTAATGTGCATGCACTCGTGGAAGTGGGCGCGATTACTTATAAACTCTACCAAAATGGTTGTGCTTGTTTGGCAACAGCGTCGGAACCTAATAAACGCCAAAAGATTTTCCTTTTCCTTTTTCGTGCCCCATTGTTTGATGCAGACTCTCCTGCGTAGAATTAAGCAAGTCCCATTACGCCCGTATACTCGGGTGTATTCAGTAGCATCAACTCGATCTATCCCATCCCGCTCAAAAACTCTATCCGTCATCGACCAGCTCGAGCAAGATGGTGCTCGTATTTTACGAACCGTGCAAACACGCGTCGAGGAACGTGACGATTTAGTGGCTTCCTCCTTAGATGATATATCATCACCTGAAGACATCACACGCGCAAAACGGGTCAAGGAGCTGGAGCCGTTGAAAATGGCTTGGGACGAATGGCAAACAAATAGACAGGTGCGCTTGGCTCATGTATGCATGTTCCACTAACGAGGTTTGTTAACCACAGTAGCTCCTCCGCGAAACCATACCGCTTTTGAATGATCTAGACCCAACAATGCGAGCTTTAGCATCGGACGAGTACACCTCTCTCATAGCTTCTCTCTCTCACTCGCTGTCAAGGACTTTCCCGTCTCTTCTTGTTCCCCCTTCTCCAACAATCCACATGTCCGCGCTCCTTGAGCTCAAGTCTGGTGTAGGCGGCTCAGAAGCGAGTTTGTTTCTAGGTGACTTACTGAGGGTGTATTTGAGGTATGCGCAGGTGATGAAGTGGAAGGCAGAGATTGTTGAGAAGAATGAGAGTGATGGTGGCGGGGTTAGGGACGCTATTGTGGAGGTTAAAGGTGTTGGGGCATATGATGGGCTGAAATGGGAAAGCGGAGTTCATAGGGTCCAGAGAGTACCAGCGACGGAGTCTAAGGGAAGGGTGCACACTAGCACCATCACTGCTGTCGTGAGTCTCCATATAATCAAATTTCTCATTCTCTGATGACCATATTTTCGTACGTCGCTGCAGGTATTACCATTAGCAGAAGAAGATGCCCCCGAGGATGAACTATTCTCAATGGACGACGTCAGGGTCGAGGTAATGCGCGCGAGAGGTGCCGGTGGCCAGGTTTTTTTGTTTTGTTTTTTGCGCTGTGTTTGGGTGAATGGCTGATTGTATATTCTTTCGCGCAGCACGTCAATAAAACAGAATCAGCAGTTCGGCTGACACATCGCCCATCGGGAATAACTGTGTCTATGCAAGACGAGAGAAGTCAACATCAGGTGCGTATGTGATTCCTTTTCTGCCACCCCTGCATTTTTCCTTCACCTCTTATTAAGACTGAACCATATTCAAATAACTAAATAAAACATCCAGAATCGGCGGCGAGCTTTCCAAATTCTCCGTGCACGCTTGATGGATCGCAAACTCACGCAGGATCTCGCGAATCGCCGAGCGGAGCGTAGAGACCTTGTGCAGACCGCGGATCGGAGTGCAAAGATTCGGACGTATAACTATGTACAGGTGTGTCTCTCACGTTCTTCAATATGATGCGAGATTTTTACATGACGACAGGAACGAGTAACAGATCACCGTTTAGGTCTTTCGTTGATGAACCTTACTACTGTCATGGAGGAGGATGGGTTACATGAGTTCATTGATGCAATGCAGAGGAATCACGATGAGAGCGTTATGGAGGAAATTATCCAGGATTCGTAGCCGTGGAATAATATTTCTTATTTCTAGCTAGTTGTCGCCGAAGGCCTTGCTTGGGACATTTGATCAACTGTTGCAACCTTCTGCAACCGATTCCGAATTTTCGCCGCCAAGCATCAAAATTTTGATTTGGATAGCTGTGGCTGAGTGAACAGAGCAAATTCTCCCCTTCTAAAAATATTGCAAGACAAGTCAGTAGATGCGTGAATAATATTTCATTGTCTTTGCTTGATCTGTGGGGACAGAATCAAATTCACTCTCGCCTAGATTACCACGTGCTACGGGTGGCAGAAATGAGGTCATGAACGTTATTGACACCGGGTGTTACAAGTACCGGATCTCGGAATGGATTCCGGCAAGGCACTTCTTAGAGGCGCACTTGCCGAATCGGGAGGCGTTGCGGCTTGATTATGGACCACTCACATGCACTTCTCTAAGACCTATACCGAATTGCTTCTCTCCCTTCCCCCGGAGCTGAGGAATAATGCCATCCAATACCGTCAAGTAATCGTCCGTTCACCCTCTGAATATTTCCCTGACTGACGGATCTTTAGCTAAAGAAAATAATCAACCAGGTGGTGAATGAGCTCACGTCATTGGGCCTTCAGCCATCTGTATTGCAGGAACTCTTGGACCATAGCGACAATGTTGAAGCTGCGGTGCCTAGTGGGCGTGAAAGTGTAACATCTGACACCTCACAGGAATCGCTGACGAAGACAAGTTCTTTGCCAAGAGTTGTGTATGAGCTTACCAGTACCCCGAATTCGACTGAACCGCGGTTGAGACTTCGTGTTAAGTTCCAACAGCAGAGGTCTGTGTCGTCACATAGGGAGTCGGAGCGATTAGATGCTGGATCGTCTGATGTTGGCAGCCTGGACGATGTAGCTGGCTATACCCAAATAACCAGTCCGAAGTACGTGTTGATTTCTATCTTGACGAATTTTAACCCATGGCGCATTGGCAGTGTCTCATCTGGTAATGCAGCGACAGAAGGCACCAAAGAATTCATCATTCCTCTTCTTTCCGATACAGCCTTCTTCCAGCTCCTCTCCACGGCCCTCCAGTCGCTCTCAACGCATCTTCTCAATGTCCACTCGGAATTTATAGCAAATCTCGAAGCCCTTTCTCGCGATATATCTCTCTCTGCTCATCCGGTCTCATCTTCATCCACAGTCCATCCGCGTTCCTCATCCTCACACGACGTATCCGTTAGTTTCTCCTCGACCATCTTTGCTGCAGGTGCCAAATCGGATTTATATACGTGGCGTGAGCTATTCCAGCTCTATATCGAGGCAGAGATATTTGAATGCGTCGGCGAAGCACATCGAGGCGAAAGAACGGTGGAGGATTCAGAGGCACAATTACAGGCCTTTGTGGGGCGGGTGACCCAGCGAGGATTGGCAAAGAAGTTGAAGCTTACGCAGAGTCGGACGGCACTTCAGACTTTCTTGCAGTTAAATTTATTTATTTTAAATATTAAGAAGGTGAGCATTTGCTAGTCTATTCGTGCAAGGAGACATTTGACTAACCCCGGGATCAGTTCCAATTCGCCAGCAATGAAGCGACGCGCAAGATACTGAAGAAACATGCCAAACGCACGGCCCTACCCCTTCCGGAGACGGACGACAACAATCTTTCAGAACTTGCCCTCGTCCCTCTACCATCCACGTCACTCCCACGAGTTCTGGTCCAAGCTATTGGCGAGACGCTCCTTCCAATCATACCCCATCTCGATGATTATACCTGTCTCATATGTACCAGCATTGCGTTTAAGCCGATTAGGTTGCGTTGCGGGCATTTGTTCTGTGTTCGGTGCGTTTGTGTCTTCGTTGTGCTAGGGTCGTCTTATTAACCGTCGTGTACACGGATAGATGTCTAGTGAAAATGCAAAAGCGAAACAAAGGGAACTGCCCAATGTGTCGAGCTCCTACGGTTTTAACAGCCGATCGATGTAAGTCGCCTGTATTTGTATTGAACTATATCCCTCGCGCTGACCGCTCCTCCAAGCAAACGTTGACTGGGCTCTCCTCAACTTCATGCAAGACTGGTTCCCAGTCGAGGCCAAAGCAAAACTGAAGGCTAACGAGCGGGAAGCAGCTGAAGAGGAGATGCAGGACCTTGGAATTGATCCCCATGGATGTATTATATCATAATAGCATAGTCGATATATGGTAGCGTAATTTTGCTATAGGACTTTTATCTCTGTTATGTAGCCCGAGTTATAGGGTCGGTTTTTGTTACTTAATTTTGGGACGTTCAAGCAGATTACACTCTTTCTGTTACGGTACTCTCATTTATTACCACTCTAGAACTAACGGTATTCAAGTGGCCAACTTAACGGCACATGTACCTTCTTATCACGAACGCGTCACCAGACTATTTATAAGTCGCCATTAGAAAGATAAATGTGAGTTGGGTATACTGGTGCATGTATATGTACATTGATGTCGTAATGCGGTCATAATTAGTCGATCCTAATCACCCTCCTCGAAAGCTCCAGGAAGCGTTTGTCGGGATCTGCGTTCAGGATGATGGTAATACGTCGAATACAGCGATCTCCGTTTCAAAGGCGAAGTGGTGGGCGTTTGGCTGTTCGAGGGTAATGCCGACGCACCACCACCGGGGCTGGCCTCGACCGCAGGCGAAGCAGAAGTCTCTTCCTGTGGGCTTGGAGTTCCATAATCTTCCTCCGAATCACTATCCTCCTCGCTCATCAGCCAATTCTCGCCTTCGGGCAGCATGATCACACCTGAAGCGTGATCGTAGCTCAAGCGATGATGTAATGGCTGTGGCGCAGTCTGCGAACGGCGTGATGGACCAGGCCGTGCGTCGTGCCATGGGTTTGTGGAAGTTGGATCAGATGTTCCCACTGAAAGTTCTTGCGCCTCATTCTGCTCCTCACCCGCAAACGTCCTCCCACCTGTTGGCAGCCTTCCGGTTGTCATTTGCCGTACACCTCTACGTACCATGCTGTAGCGCTTTCGCAGAGTAAGAACAACAGCTTGACCGGAGTCACTGTTCTGTATGCGGGTGCTGCCATTGCCGATACCACTGACAAGGGTTTGACCCTTTTTAAGAGGCAACCACGGCTCAGGCAGGATGCCGAGTAAGGCTGGATGACCATATCTTCGCTTGCCAGTGCTGGATTATAATCAGCGCCTTAGTAGTTAATTGGTTTTTGTTTTTACTACTCACTTTAAAACTCCGTCATAAAAATTGGCCATCGGTGGCTGGGACTGAAGAATAAATGATAAGGAGATGCTGAGGACCACAACTTTCATAGTACATACATAGTCTGTGCGCTCATCCTCAGGAGCAACGTAGAGCGTATCGTCATTCTGCGCATACCGTCTTCGATTGAGGTTGCTGTATAATCATCAGCATGTAGTATCCTTCATACGACCAATCGATCTCACCTCTGCGACCAAGTGACAGGATGTCCGGCCCTCAATCTTACAACTTCAGCTGTCTCCTCTCCTCTCTGCACTTCAAACTATACGTTATAGATGGGAGTCAGAACACCTTAAATTCAGTCGTAGGCATGTGCTACGTACCACAGAACTCAAGCTGACAAATTTGCTAAGCGGTCTGAGCGTTCTGTGGATGTACCAAGACCAAATGATGGTTCCCGCCAGCAAAGGCACCACAAGGGTAGCAAGAACGAACGACTGTTTGAGAAGGAAGATACCCGTCATAAAAACGAGGAAAATGACAACTCCCCAGATGAGGCGGACGAATGTGATGGGCCAGGCTTGGCCTTGAGATTCGTACGGTTTGTAGAACACTGTGATTCATAAATTGAAGCAGAGACAATGGCAGACAGCTTAGGAATAACGAACCGAACAGCAGTTTGTACTTGTAGACGACATACGCCACGCCGAAATAGATCGCTCCAAAGATCACGATGAGAGGTTGGACGACACTGTAGAGCATGATGATCGTGAATACAAGGATAGATTGTGGGTAGACTACGCCATAGTTTATCATCGGAGGTGCATTAAGCTCCGCGAAGTCTTTTCAAAATCAGGATCAATATCACCTGTACAGAGAAAGAATCACTAACCGCGGGGTGTCCGTGTAACAAATATTCTTAAAAGCATTCGAGGTATGATAACGCCAAGGTTGAGAAGCTGTATAGGCAAGATGCCGAAGCCTGCATGCCACCGTCAGCATATAATTGTTGTCATTCTGAAATGAACCGGACCTTGCAGTATGACATATGACAAGAAGAAATGTCTGAATTAGAGTTAGTCTGATATCGCAGGGTTCAAGCTAAACAACTTACTTCGCACGTCCTTGCTGCAACGCCTGGGCCAATTTTTCTGGAATCTTGGCAGGTGAATTTGCCAGGTCTCGGACGAGTTGCCAATATGTGCTTGCGAGCAGGAAAATGAAGACAACGTTAATTAACAAGAACAAAAAGTATCTTGAATATTCATGTTCAGTTTACATATCTCAAAGTATGTCACGAGAGACTTACTTCTTCAGAAGCGAGTATTCGATCCAACTTCGAGCGCGATATCCTTGGATATATGTGAGTGCTAAAAAAGGGATCAGCAACGAACTACTAGCATTTCATAAGTTTGAAACCCACCTTCAAGTATGAATGGCGCCAATGCGTTCAGTGAAATCATTGCCACACTGGGTAATGAATTCTGCACAATCGCTCTGATTTTATCATTCCTGTCAATAAGGTCACCAAGCCATGGCATGGTTTTCTTGATCTCTTTGTAGCTAAGCAGACCTGCAAGCAAAGTGATAGGGAACAGCCAGAAGAATAGAAGGAGTGCCATGCAAGCTAGGACGATGAGTTCACGGACCCGGGTGGATCCGACTGAGTGTGACATGTTAGCCCAGACTATGTCGCGCGGTTCCGGGGCTGGGTAGGTATCGCATTGGTATGGTTGGGAGGCATGCGCTGTTTGGGTTGCGATTTGCTGTAAGGAGTCGAAAATTAGATTAAGGGGGACAGGATTAAAGCAAGCTCAGACGCACAGCGCTAGACATCTTCTCGAAAGTCACAAAGGCGCAATGACTACTCTTGAACTTCCCGTGCTTCCGCCACTTCTTGACTTGCTCGTCTGCCTCCTTAAACCTTGCTTCCAGATATTCCAGCGCATCGACCTTGGGCTTGAACCACCCAGGTCTCAATGTCGGTCTCTTTCTATGCGGCACGACCAACCTCCCCGGTTGACCCTCCAACGCATTTGGTTCCCCACCATCTGCAGGCACAGCATTATCTGAAGGGTCATAATTCTCCACCGAACTGGGGTTGCCCACATACTTCACCCACTCTTTCTCGAGCTTCAGAAGTGCCTCTGTCCGTTTATCCAAAAATGCTTTTAGCGTTCCAACCTCCCTGCATACGCTGACGCTCTCCACTGTCAACTCCATATTCTCAAAGTACTCTGCGAGAGCGCGTTCGCTTTGGAGGTGGTTTGGAAGGTTAGTAACCATGACCGTGCGGGCTGAGATGGAATGTACAAGTTCGAGTGTAAAGAGTTGTCGAGCGCGGATAAATCGTCGATAGTTTTTATAGGTGAAACGGAGAGCTAGGAGAGTGAAGAGATATGTGAAGAGAAGGTGGACTGTCAAATAGGAATTGGCGTCGCTGATGAGGTCGAGCCATTCGTGGCCGGGAGCAGTGCCATTCGATGGTGCGTAGTCCGGCCAATCGTTTGCGTCATCCCCTTCGCTGAGTCCAACATTACTCTGTCATAGGCTCAGTGTATGGTCGGGCAGCCGGTATGGACGACATACCTTCCAATTGATCGGCATGAGAATGGTAACAGCAAAGAACGAGCACACAGAGAATAAATAGAACGACATTTTGAAGAAATTGAGTAACTGCTGTGTATCAGAGGGAAGCTCAAGCGCAGAAGGCAAACATGCACGCGCACCACAGCAGCATCCAGTCCAACAATCTGCAATATTGTAAATTCAGAAGTCCTGATTGTAGGCAATATCCACCCAAAGAATGCAGATTGTGCATGGGCCTCATGTGGCGAAAAGCCTACACGGGTGTGTTAGCAATTACAGGTTGTGTGTGTAGGTCGCATGACCAACCTTTCAACTTGGTGCGTGGTGCAAACAGCAGCGGCCATCGTCTTCTGCAGTAGGAGAAGACCAAGAACGAAATGATTCCTATGGAACAGGATAATAATATCTGAGTTGTGAACCATGGTCCCTCAAATTTAACTGCGAAAGACAATGTGAGTGTTGGCAATTACACATGGTTCGCTTTACGAACCAGTTGGTGGTGAGCCTGGAGGTGGACCTTCTGGATCGTCGTCGCCTTCGTCCTGTATGCGAGCTAGAGTATCCCAGAGCTGGAGAAATAACGAGCTCATCGCGGTCACAGTCGTGGTTAAGTTGCTGCTCACTTGGCGCTCACCATTACCGCCGCGGAGATTCAAACTCGTTAGGAAGATCAACCCCTGATCGAGGTTGACGCAAACCCACTGCAACCAATCGATCATGGTAAACACCCATCGTTCGCAATCGCACTCGTACTGACTATGATTTACCAGGACATTGACCCGCTAGCTGATACAGTGCCCCCTCGTCACGCTGTCGAGTCGGACGAAGAAGAGGACGAGTATAATCCTCTTTCCTCGGGCGTCCAATCCAAGCCCAAGGCTGGGGATGCTGAAGTGAAGATCCTTGGAGATACGAAGAGTTTTGAAGGTAGAACGTTGGTGATTGCGAGTGGGGATGCTGGGAAGGTGTGGGCTAAGGGTGCAAAATTAGGAGAGCAGAGTGGGGCTGTCATGGTTAATGGGGTTCAAGTGCGTTAACATTCGGTGTGACTTGGGAGATCAGAGTTAACTAGCTTTGGATGGCAGGTCGGTCTGTTATTCAACCCGTCATGGACGAAGTCGAATGTATTAGTCTCGGAAGTGACGACGAGATTGCCAGTATGGGCAATGTATAATTATGCGGACGTTGTATTAGCGTCTTTAAAGCCTTCCAGGTATCTTACTTCTTTTGTATGTGGGTTCGGTGACTGATGATTTATTTATGGAATTTTAGTATGGCATTGCTAGATACGTACGCGACACCCGCGTATATCACTGCTAATCCCGTGCCTTTCCACGAAGCGCCGATACGTTACTTGCGCACTAAAGGATCCTTGGTACGCAGCCCATCATACAAATTCTGTCGAAAAATAGACTGACATATGTCCATACAGAGTTCTAATGTCCACCCCTTCTCACCGCCAAACCTCATCCAATCAACATCCGCATCATTCCTTTCAATCATCTCCACCCTCGCCCCCCTCTCCTCGGATCTCGGGGCTTCGTCTGCAGGCACATTAATCCTCTTACCAACCCCACACATCCCGCCTCCTCCGCCCAGTAGTATTGCTCCTACGAATATATCATCCCTGGATGATGGCGCGGAAGCGGTATGGGAAGCCCGTGTCATAAGGGAAGCACAGAAGGTTCTATTTGGAGCTAATAAGGAGGTTGTTGGAGAATGGGAGGGTGGCAAGGCTGTTGGGATTGGGGAGAAGCCGAAAGTTGGAAGGAGGGGTGATTTGGGCGAGGGCGGAATGTATATTTGAATGTGTAATTAGTGTAGAATCATGGTCATTGCAGACCTATCTGACGCCAGAATCGTACAATGATTTTACTTTATCTCGGCGACCTAGAAATTCCTGGACACGAAGTGTTCTAGGTCTCGTCGGTCATTTTTCGGGCGCCTAAATTCGAAACGGACTGCCTTTTTTTGGACAAATAATAAATTCTGATCTGATTTGAATGATCATATACAGAACAATATACACATCTGAAGTATCCTGCAGTAGCTATAGGTAGATATATATGCCTTGAGATGAATCAATCCTAGTATTGCAGTGGCTAAAAAAGGTTATGTTTTTGTTTTTGTTGCTATTCCCTCAAATAATAATTTTTTTAAAATTTAAAAAAGTGATAACTACATGTGCTGATAGCCTTTATATAGCCCTTAGTAATTGTCTACTAATTTTCAAAAATCAAGTTCTTTTCAAGCCCATATTTGATCAGCTAACAAGCCATGGCTACAAAAATGTTAGCTTGTCAATATCTCATGACCTTGTTATTACAAAATCCTTTGGAAATCAAATGGTGCTGCATAGTAAGTATATCAGTCTGCAACTAATTGAATTTCTGACAGCATCCAAATGGTGCCAAAGGTGCAGCAGGGTTGACCACAGGATGGGAGGACATGAGAATGAGGTATGTGTGTAGAGGAAACTACACTATGACAAATGGTACATGTGGCTCTGCTCTAGGTACAATATTGAACTGTATACTACTAATACTTTCGTCAATTTCTGTTCAAAAACAAGTTTGCTGCAATGGTTTTAAAGAAGTGGTAACTAATAGCTGTGGCAACACTAATTACAGTTAGTGGCGGTACTCAAGGCGTGGGCTCAACTTATTACCTTTTTCAGACAAAATTATTTAGAATGCTTGTAAATTTGTGAATTATGGCCCGATTTACTTAAAAATTAGTGCATCGTATTCACACTGTGAATTTGAAGGGGATTGTGTCTTTAGAATGTCACAGTGGCACCTTTGTCAGTTGTAATTGAGCATAAGGCAGGATTTTGAGCTATCTGAGGAATATAATGGTTGTTGCTGCATAGATAGGTTTTCAAATTGCCTCAAAATTTTATATTGTACTATTGGAATGTATTATTTGGGTACTGACTACTCAGAATATTTTCTATGGCCTTAAATCCATCTCACAAGCTAGTGAGATATTCTCCAGAGTCCCCAGAGTAGGCAGGTTGTGCTGTGGGCTGTAGGCCTTCAAATAATATGCTTGTTAGACAGACATCCGTTCAATTATCTAGTAGAAGGGGGCCATATAATTTTTGGAGACCTCAGTGGAATTCCCCTTGCACACAAGCATGCTCAAGATGTCTCTAGAATAAAGTTTTGGACAGCCACAGTCCCTATTTGGTGCGCATTACCGGATTTAGCATGTGGCTGTCCAGAACTTTATTCTAGGGACATCTTGAGCATGCTCGTGTGCAAGGGGAATTCCACTGAGGCCTCCAAAAATTATATGGTTCCCTTCTACTAGATAATTGAACGGATGTCTGTCTAACAAGCATATTATTTGAAGGCCTACAGCCCACAGCACAACCTGCCTACTCTGGGGACTCTGGAGAATATCTCACTAGCTTGTGAGATGGATTTGAGGCCATAGAAAATATTCTGAGTAGTCAGTACCCAAATAATACATTCCAATAGTACAATATAAAATTTTGAGGCAATTTGAAAACCTATCTATGCAGCAACAACCATTATATTCCTCAGATAGCTCAAAATCCTGCCTTATGCTCAATTCCGACTGACAAAGGTGCCACTGTGACATTCTGAAGACACAGTCCCCTTTAAATTTACAGTGTGAATACGATGCACTAATTTTTAAGTAAATCGGGCCATAATTCACAAATTTACAAGCATTCTAAATAATTTTGTCTGAAAAAGGTAATAAGTTGAGCCCGCGCCTTGAGTACCGCCACTAGCTGTAATCTTCTTGCTGAACTATTTCTCAGAAGGTGGTTACAAGGAATACTTGGTGAGTCTCAAGCAAATGAAAACCACTATTTAGACTTGGGGGAATGCTGGGTCAATTATGTTAACTCAGTCCCTGCACTATTTTTACATACACCATTCCTAATTATAATATAAGTACTAAATGATTGGCAAATTTTGTCTAGTATGTGATCTTGCACCCCCTGTTGAATAATCTAGAGGAAATTGTATAACAGGCACATGTCTTATAGTATATACCAGTGTATTCAATTCTAGAAAGTCTTGTGATCATCATTTATTACATCTGGTAGCAAGTTTGAACCAAGTTGCAGGTTCATACATTTATTTATTATTATTTATTTAGCACCTTAGCAGTGTCCAGGTTTGCCCGAAGGGCCATTGTATAGAATATCATTGTGGTTTGGAACTCCGCAATACCATCGTGTTCGAAATGGTTTCTGTCCATTTTAGGAAAGTCTGGACGACGGAGGGAACGACCTCCAAAACGCGTTCGAAACGTCCATTGTGATACTCCCTAATGGTACGCTCTTCCTTCACTCCCTTATCTTTTCCCACTGACTCAGAAACTCCCAAATGTCTCAGAGCGATAACGCGGGTAAGCCTCCCACTTCCCCCATCCACGATTCACCAAATTGACGGTATGTGGGTATAGAATATAAAGAAGCATTCGCACTCTTCGACAAGAAGGGCACGGGGGGTGTACCCCGTGAGACCCTCGGTGATCTGTTGAGGGCTCTTGGGCAGAACCCGACGCAGGCCGAGGTTGCTGATATCGTCGCGTCTGCGCCTAGGGAGGGTGAGTCTGTGTTCCTGGTTTTGTGTATAGCTTTCTGAGTCTGATTTGCGGTTGGGGGATAGTGGATTATAAAACGTTCCTGAAGATCTTGAATAGACCTGATGGATTTAAGCCTGCTGGTACACCAGGTGCGTTTTTTGCGTCCCGTTCTCATCCATTTATCTTCCCATTTTTTGATGCGTGTTACTCTTGCGCTCAAAGATGAATTCATTCGCGGTTTCCAAGTGTTCGATAAAGAAGGGAATGGTTTCATCGGTGCTGGAGAACTGCGGTACGTGCTCACGCAGCTGGGGGAGAAGATGTCGGACGAGGAGGTCGATGAATTGTTGAAAGGTGTACAGATTGGCGCGTGAGTCTTTCTTTTTGTGTTTCTGTGGAGAATACATCTAACTAACGCGTTGTAGGGATGGAAATGTGAACTACGAGTCATTTGTGCGCACAATTCTTAGCCAGTAAATATCGGATTGGCAGAATTTTTTATTTCATGATGTGCTGCTTGGTTTTGACATGTTCTGTATCTATACCAACTGAAGACGGATGAAATGATTATAAATATGATCCTGGTAAATCTACAATTGTCTATGGTTGAGCACATATGCAAACTTTCCAAGTCGGTCCCGAACCAATCCAATGGCGGTGATCCATCTAATCGCTCTCCGTGTCATACTCATCGTCATCGTCATTCTGCGCTGTGATACCAGTAGGCGAAGCAGCACCAGCACCCCTCGGACTAGCACTCCCTCCCCTCTCCTTCGACTTCCCATTCCCAATCTTCTCCACCACGATTTGGGTACCTCCTTTCAACCCATCGATGCTCCCGAGCGTCGTATGTGGTGCCCAAGCGAGTTCCCGGCGGGGATAGGCTAGGACTAGTTTGAAGTCCCACCATGCATCGGCGGCTGCCTTGCTTGTGTCCTCTGTCTCCGATTGAGGCGCATGGATTTGGGATTCAATGGCCGCTTCTCCGGTAAGTGTGCCTGAAGGGGGCGTGACTGGGTCGGAGGAGGGGGAGAGATTAGAGGGTATGAGTTGGGAGTCGACGTAAACGTATAGTGAAGTCAACGTGTCGTCTGGGGAGAATTGTCGGATTGTTCGTCCATCTCCACCTGGTAATCGGATTGCGAGACGGATAGCTCCTGCAGCGCCCTTAGTTTCAGGCTTGACAAGCGTCCTTCTACTCCACCGCCTCCACTCCATCTTAACACCCTCTTGCCTCTCCGCTTCGAGCCTCTCGCGCTCCAGCCTCTCTTTCTCTAGTCGCTCTTCCTCCTCCCTCCTGCGCCCTTCCTCAACCTTCCTCCGTTCTTCCTCTATCTTTTCCTGGATCCTCTCCCGATCTCTTCGGGCAGAGTCCTTGAACGCCCGATCTTGCTCCTCTCTTAACATTCGATCTCTTTCCCTCTCCCGTGCGGTGGTGCGGATCCGCTCGAGGAAGGGTAAAACGCGCGGAAGGAGTTGGGATGTTAGGTGTGATGTTAGAGTAGAGGCTGAGGTGGGTGCGGTGAGGGGAGGAGTGCAGTGGCCTTGATGCCGGGAGAGGATGGTTAGCGTTGGAGATGTAGATGTGCTGTTGCCGTTGGTCGAGGTAGAAACGGAGCGAGTGCCGCGACGGGGTTGGAGGGCCAAGAAGGCGACGAATGGGTATGTTGTCACTTGGAGTTTTTGGGCAGCTAAGGGGGTTAGCAATTGATCAGTGGGGTGATGAGCATAGACTAGTTGGTGGTGCTTACCACTCCATGCATCTTTGTCGCGGACGTCGCCTCCCCAGACGATGATCTCGTTTTCATGTAACAGCTTGACGAACGCCGGGTCCGTCAGTGTAGACCTAGGTCGACTGTAAACACCATATTAAGAACCAATGTAAAATGTAAAAGGCCCACCTTTTGAACTCCGTCACGTCGTCATGCTCCTCGCTGACCAATATCACACACGTAATCTTCGCTTCCCTCTGACAGAGTCTCAGAATCTCCTCGTAACTCCCCAGCGTGAAATCTGGTAACAGTTTCCGCCCCTCATCAAATACCTCTCCACTATCCGCAGATACACCAGGTCGAGAAGTCAAACTAGAAGGACCAGCATCCGTCCCGGATGACGCGCCCGCGGGCGTAACACCCGCTCGGCTGATACATACAGCCCCAGTTTCTTCTTCCAAGGCCCTTACCCACCGATCGGTAACACTGCGGGGGTCGGAGGGTCCAGATGGAAGAGGGCGATAGAAATTTAGACTTGCGAAACGCAGCTGGGGGATGGGAATTCGGAGGATGCCGAAAACGAAACGGAAGATGCTGGATATGAGGTGTAATGGGTAAGCGAGAAGTGAGAGCAATGAGGTCGGGTAAGATGGGAAATAGCGCATCAACGAGTAGGCCTTTGTAGGATTAGCATCGCAGAGTGCATGTGAGGATAGAACCCACCCTTCGACTGCGACTGCGGCTCGCTTGCCTCTCGCCCTGCCGTGAATCATCCAATTCCAAGCTTTCCATCGTTCTGAGGGGACTGGGAGAACGGGGAGTCACTGAGGGCCCCGCAATGGGAGCCGTGTCAAATATGAGCTCAGCAGCTTTCTGAGGGAGGGTCAGTACACGACGCAACGGGCAGACAGGGAGGGACGCTGAACCTGGACATCCCAGTCGACACTTTCGAGGACGGACTGTGCAACGTCGGCCTCGCCATTTGTGATGGCCTGCAGCTGTGTAAGTGCGTGTTGTTGCGTCGCTGTCAGTGCGTCCATTGACGAGGAGCGCCGACGAAGGGTGAAAGTCGACAAAGGCCGTTCACGTGCACGTATTACGAGTGTAACAAAAGACTCGTCACCGACGCCCTTTGAATGTTACGAGCATCTTCTACTACTGTGGGAAATTCTTTTGGTGATCGTGAGAATAAATTTTGAAGCCTTGTGGCACACCGGCTAGGCCAAAGTTTTACCCAGTGTAAAAGGTCTAAACGGGTAAGCAATATTTTGCTTCAGTACAATTTTTTGAGTTCTATTTAAGGGAACAGTATAGTAATATTTATATACTAATTGTTGCCACAATGTCAGGATTAGACGGGTACATTAATCTTCAAATGGTCAGTATGTTAATTGCGAACAATAATAAAGAAAGTTTTGTGTCACACACAATTTGATGGTAGTGTCCGCCATACAAATATCAGATGCACGGAGATTCAGCAGATTTCCCCCTTTTTGTGACTTTCTAAATACTAAAATCTCACTGGCATCATTACACATGCGGTGAGAAATGTCCCTGTAAGAATGAAGGTGCCATGGTCCACATAGTCGCCGTTTTTTTATGTCTGGCCAAATCTTCAATTCTGTGACGACTTCCCGCTGGTTTTTCCACAATAAACTTAATGAATTCCGTGGGGAATATTTTACCTTGATCAATGTTGTCCATAATGAATTCGCTTCCTGATGTACCTTAGGGAATGGACTTTCAAGATTGGGCTCCTGACAGATGTTAACAAAAGAAAAAGAAAACATAATGATTGACACACCTCCCCAGAATCACTACTGTTGTCAGATCCGTCCTCCGCGCCATCACCTAAAAAATTATTGAGCCTATTGTGTAAGAGTTTGCATTTGGAACAGAGGCTTGAACAAGAGAGACATAAGTTGTCATCATCCTGGAAATTGTCTATCAACCAGCAATTACTTGTGTCTTGAATTGTATCTGACATGTAAGTATGTGCAGTCTGTAAATTCAAATTCATGATGTGTGAATGATTAAGTAGAAAGAAAAAATAGGGGCAAATCCTGTCATGCTGCTTTTAGTGACAGCAATCATGTTGCAACATGGACCCAATAAATTACCCTATCATTGAAAATGTATTATGCCTTTATACCAACACATGAATTAACTGAATACATTAAACATCTACCATGATTAAATCAACTTTAACCACATCTTGCACAAGAATAAAATAGATATAATGGACGACCGTAAAAATGTTTGCAAACCAATGCCACATTCTTTGTTTGGTACTGTGGATTTTTGCACACACATGGCAATTCTGAGTTGGAGAGACCTTGTGAAGCAAGGTGAATATTTACAATGCTGTAAACATGAAGCAAAACTTGAAGTGTGAAACCTGTCAGCAACTAATCCAACTGTGGCTTAGGTCGTGACTATCGCTATGAGGAAATGCTACAACTTATAATGTGTGGGGAGCAGAGAGGTGTTGGACTAGGTAGTATTGACCAGCTCAAAGCTGGGGAACATGGTACGTACATGAGTCTACTTATACTATCTTATCGAGGCATCTGATTGGTAGATAAGGTATACAGCATTAGCAAGTACGCAGTAATGCTCAGTCATCTGCAGCATCATGAGTCATGGTTGATGACTAAAGATGTGTTCCCGTTGGTCCCACTTACTAGGTCCGTTGTAGTAAAAGGAAAATAGTTAGTCCAATGAAAAATCAATTATGGCCATGTGTCTGGGTAGTTTGTAACAAAACCTGATCAAAATGTCAACCAAAACATGAAGTTTAAATTGGAAGAAAATGCCTTTCCTGATTTTAAATAGTGCACAATTGCAAAATGTTGGTCAAATTTTCATCAGGATAAAATGTAAGTCAGCACTTTAAGTACTGAATGAAGTTTAAATATGGTAACCATTTGTAATACCACTAGCCCTGCTTCCAATGGTTCTGCATTTGTTTTCAAACAAATATTTTATTCCACCAGGGAGGTTATAACGACAGCATATCATTGTATTCTAGTATTCATCCTATCTGAATAGTGTCTGCTAAAGTTTGACACTCTCCACCCCATCTTGATTGCAATCATAGAAAGCTTCAATATTTTCTAGCTGGACATGTACTTTGTTCAACATGTTGTCCTCAAAATTATGAGTCCCTAATTTATTAGGGTCTCGTTCTTTTAACCTGCATTTCTGCCAGCTTTTGTGGCTGTCACACACAATGTCGTCAAACCGTGGGATATCAAAAAGCTTACCATGAGATACTGTTTTTGTAGTGAATTTGTAGTCAAGAGCAAAAAAGGAAATTTCAGCAACTCTGAAATGACATGGTAATATTGCAAGACTCACTGCACATAATTTCTCAAATTGAAATATAGTAATGTTCTTAACCATTGATAGAATGTATTAAAATATTTTCAGCATTATACACATTTTGTGGGAGGTACTACAAGGTACACAGAATTAAATCCGTGTAAGTCCGAACACGGTCGATTCGTCTAAGTCGTCATATTCTCTTCTTCATCACTCAACCACTACCCCAACAAGTCAATCCTCAGCCCACCTGGGGTATTAGAGGATGGTTAGGGGAGGTTAGAGTGGGGTGGAGAGTGGATAAACAAATGGGCAGAAGGATAGGGATGGCAGGTAACAGGTAAGCACTGCCAACCCCACCCTCCCCCCTTCCTGCTGCTCACCAGACACCCCACCCCCTCAATCTGGGGTTCAACTACCCTGTATAGGTCCCCACTACCCAAATTTGAGCCTCACCTTTCATTAGGCAAAACTGAGCCCTGGCAGCTTGGTTTGGTTTTTTTTGGCCTCAACCAGCCCCCCCTCACACATCACCCAATTGCACGCCCCCACCACCTTAAACCCGGTGTAACCCAGCCTGTATAGGTTCTGTATACCCAAATATGAGCCCCCTCATGTTTCATTCACAAAAACCAAGCCCCAGCAGCTCCTTTTTTAGTTTTCCATCCAAATCCCTCCACCCTTGTGTGCTGGTCAATCCCCACCTCCCAGCTCCTCAACCTCAGCTTACCCCACAGCAAATTAGCCCCCCTCTATCTAAATCTGAGCCCCCCCATGTCTCATTTGCAAAAACCGAGCCCTGATGGCTCCTTTTTCATTTTCTACCCAAATCCCCCCACCCCTGTGCGCTGGTCAATCCCCACCTCCCAGCTCCTCAACCCCAGCTTACCCCACAGCAAATTAGCCCCCTCTATCCAAATCTGAGCCCCCCCACATTTTGTTTTGTTTGCAAAAACCGAGCCCCAATGGCTCCTTTTTCATTTCCCACCCAAATCCCCCCCCTCATGCACCAGTCAATCCCCACCTCCCACCTCCCAGCTCCTCAACCCCAGCTTACCCTGCAGCAAATTAGCCCCCTCTACGCAAATCTGAGCCCCCTTGCATTTTATTCGCAAAAACTGAGCCCTAACAGCTCCTTTTTCGTTTTCCACCCAAATCCACCCTTACATGCTGGCTGATACCCACCTCGCAGTTCCTCCACCCCAGCTTTTTTTAATATAAAAAAAACCCCCATGTTTATACTCCACTGGAGTGAAGCCCTAGAGTACTAACCTATCAACATGTACTAATCTGTATGCAAAACTTGGTATCCTGAGTCATTGGCCTTCCCCTGCTCTGCCTGCAGAGCAGGGTAGGGCAGGTGTAGGCAGTTGTGGGCGTACTGAGGATTAGTGGGTATGACCCATGAGTGGGACAGGGACAAGACTAAAGTAATAAGAAGGCAGAGTGAAAGAATGTGAAAAACGAATGACAAAGCACAGTCACGGGTGTGTCAAAACCCAGTGGGAAAAAGCTACCAGTTGGCGACAAGATTGAAATTGAATAGAACAACACCTTTGGTCAAAATAAAAGAGAAATAATAGCTATCCTCATCTTCTCCTTCTGTCTTCCTCAGAGAATGTAATGATCCCATATGTATCCTTGAAGTGGGGTGTGCTGGCCAAAAATTTGACAGGGGTTTAAGCCAGGATCGTTTGCTGAGTAAGTTGTGGATGTCTAAACTGTTACGCTTGAGGCTGTATTGCAAGACCTGACAATGCCTTTCATATGCTGGGCATGCTATGAGCAGGTGGAGAACCATCTCCTGCCACCCCAGCTTACCCTGCAGCAAATCACTTCCTTCTGCCCAAATCCGAGCCCCCTTGTGTTTCGTTCACAAAAACCAAGCCCCAACGGCTCCTTTTTCAGTTTTCTACCCAAATCCCCACCTCCCAGCCCCTCAACCCCAACTTACCCCCCAGCAAATTAGCCACCTCTACCCAAATCTGAGCCCCCTGCATTATGTTCACAAAAACTGAGCCCTGACAGCTCCTTTTTTGTTTTTCCACCCAAATCCCCCCACCCTTGTGCACCAGTTGATACCTGCCACCCAGTCCCTTGACCCCAGCTTACCCCACAGCAAATCACTTCCCTCTACCTGAATCTGAGCCCCCTTGGGTTTCATTCACAAAAACTGAGCCCCTGTGGCTCATTTTTCAGTTTTCCCCCCAGATCCCCCACCCTCATGCGCCAGTTGATCCCCACCTCCTGGCCCCTCAACCCTAGCTCACCCCACCCAGAATGGGTCCTGTCTACCCAAATCCAAGCCCCTCCACATTGTGTTAGCCAAAATCAAGCCCCACTGGCTCGGTTTTCAGTTTTTCATCTAAATCCCCTCACCCTTGTGCACTGGTTGATCCCCACCTCCCAGCCCCTCAACCCTGACTTACCCCACCCCAAATCAGTCCCAGATACTGAACCCATGCATGTCAGTCTTCAGTTTTGCAGGCCGACACCACACTCCCCAATTGATCTTGCACTGCCAGCCAATCACCACCTCAGCAACTTCATCTACCCCACCTGATAGGTCCACAACATTCACCCTGCTGGTCAATTCCAGCCTTACATTGATACTGAGTCTGCAATATTCAATTTCTATAACAGCTTGTGGGGGAAGGGGAATTGCCCTGCTTGATCTATAGATCCCTGCACATATATTTTTATAGCACCCATTCATACCAACACTTGTATGTGTAGGCAATGTGCAGCCTAGACAAATGCTATTTTATTTTATTTTTCTTAAATGCTGCTGTTAGGTGTGATCTTAGGTTCAGAACAAGTTCTTCCTTGCGGCTCACTCTGAATCTACTTGCCTTTTATGTCTTTCCATGTGTACCTAACTATATTTGGGAACAACATTGCCTTTTTTGTGTCTCCTGCGTTGAAATCATAATCTGTATATTGTTGGTTTCTGTTGTCTTCTTTATGATCTGTGCTGTTGAATGTTTCATTCTGATTTTAACAACTATTGTAACCTTTTACTTTGACATTTTCAGCTTTGTATGCTGGGGTAATATCTATATCAGCGATCATTCATATTCATATTGACCATCTTTTCCTGTGCCGCCGCCACCTCATCATCTATCACATTGTACCCCACCTTCCTCTTGATTGTGGGCCTGATTGCTGTCAGATAGCTGGATGCCTTTGATCAGTTAGTTGTTGCTTGCTTTAATTTTTGCAGTATCAGCACTGTATCACACTGATCTGGATAAATACTCACATCTGTAAAGGTGCCATCCAGGAGAGCAAAACATCTGAGCTGAGCTATCATTTTATACTTATTGTTTCAGATTGGCACAGTGGCAATAGTGATTTGGACTTCAACTATGTCTCCAATCCTGAACTGTGCTGGATCTATCTCTGAAAACCTGGGCAGACAATGTCACTACACTGTACAATGATGAAGAGGAGGGGTCATCAGTATGGTTCTCACGTGGTTTTCCTCTTATCATCATTGTGCTCCAGGGTATAGTAAAGCACCTGGTTGTCTTCCCCATGCAAATATCTGCTGTTAGACATGCATGATAACATGCCATGGGGATCAGTGTATCAGTTGAATGGTATTGCATTGCCATTTGGATCATTGTGACGAGATGTGAAATAATGTGTCGAAAACTCTACTGTGTTGGATTCATGGAACTGACCAAATGCGAGTGGTTCCATATCACCTTCCAGGACCAGTTGAACGAATATCTGGTGTAGGTCTTGAAGGGTATCAACACAAGTTTTAAACTTGTCACAGTCGAGGCCCAACAGTTCAACTGTCTGATGAAGGACAGGCTGGTGTTGTCCATTGGGCCTATGAAATGTATTCTGGTAATTGTCTGAGAGTTTTGTATATAAAATATGCCAGGCTTACATTTTCAAGATAGGTGGCAGGTCGTTGTTCATGATCACACCCTGCATACTCAACACAAGTTCCTCTGTTTCAGTTTTATCCATCACAGGAATTGTGAGTCTCCAGTATGTGGGCTTCTCGTTCAGTACAGGTTTGAGTGTGTTGATCTATGTCATGATTCGTGTCAGTGTCTGTCTGTATCAGAAAAGCGGTTACATCTTTGAAGTTTGACAATTGATAAGTATCATTTTCATATTGATTTTGAATATATGCATGTAAACTATTCTCTGTTGCATTGATTCTGTAAACCATGGTGCTTGCGACTGTGATATGACTTACTTGCTCCTTCAAAGTTATAGAATGTGTCCATTGTCTATCACCCCCTTCAGTGACTTAACCCATTGTTGACCTGCTAGCTGACTTGACAATTCCCCATTGTTGATGGGCCATCCAGGCTTGGCCAAGATATTATTGTAGCTGTTGTTGGCAGATGGGCCAGTCACTGTACCATTCCATCCTATATGGACT
>KN833049.1:132173-211532 GCA_000827315.1 Piloderma croceum F 1598 | reverse complement strand
AATGCTCCTCCAACACTACACAGTTTCTCTGGTCCATCCGTACGTACCAGACGGATGGGAAGAAGAGATGACTTTTGGAGTTGGCGAGAAGCCGAGGGGAGGCACGAGGAGGAAGAAGGGGAGGAGGGGGGAGAGGAAAAGGGGCCTTAAGGAGGAGACCAAGGAGGGGGAGGCAAGGAGCGGCAGTGGTAGCGGCAGTGAGGAAGAGGGAAGTGAGGAAGATGAGGCGGAGGATGACATGAAAGTGGAATCAGAGAGCGGCGACGACGACGAAAGCGACGAGTTCGACGAGGAAGGGGGCGAGACGGATGTATAAGATCATTCGATCTCACATTTCTCCCATCGTGACCCTTCCGAACGAAGGATTCTTGGGTCCTACCTTCGGAGCCGTTAAAACGTAGGATTAATATTGGTGGACGTGACTTAGGAGGTATCACGTTTATCTGTTTGTTTCGTTTGTACTACCTTTGCATCCATCCCTTTGCATTATAGATCCCACATACAACTGTTTTATTCTATCCTATCCTATTCTATCTCGTCTATTTTCTTTTCCCCCGTTTGTCTCCAAGTTGCACAACTACTCTTGTGAATATGTGCAGAGGAATGCTCGGGGTACATCAGAAAAACCGATGTTGTGGTTATAATTGGGGAGCTTGCTCCCCTATTGTCCGTACGAGGATATGACCCAATTTTTAATCTTAATTTTTATTTCACATTTTTCATCTCAGTTTTATTGTGATTTTCAAAAATAATGATATGCGTGAAAAATGTTTCTCATTTGGGCAAGGCTTCCGCCGCGTCCTGTACCTTCATTTACATCGCACGGCAATTCAGTATGGGTAATCGTAAGATCAGCGATGACCTAAAGGAAGATAGTCTGTGCATGAAAGCAAGGCTTTATTCTGACGAAGAAGTGCTGGCCATTGTTGGAAGTTCTCGAGATCTACTCCGAAACGAGCTGCCCATCGTAAAGCCCTCACTGGTAGCATTGCAAAAAAAAACAGGCTATTGGTTGTGGTTGCCCTTGCATCCTAGCACTCTGATTGCCAATACCTCCTCAAACTAGCCTGATTCAAACCCACAATGTTCCTTGACGAGTATGCTCGTCGTCTTGAAGAATGCCGGTGTAATGGTGTTGCCACATCCATTACTAATTACGGACACATTTCCTTATTTAGATATTTATTTACTATTTAAGCCTTCGCTTTCATTTACATACAGACCATTCCTGCTTGTACTTGTATTCTCAGAACGTAATATCAGAACGCGATTCTGTTTAGTCTTGTCCAATCTCTGGCTAGTGTTGGATGCTAGAGCATCCTTCCACTTTTTTAAAAACACTGATCACGCCTCACTGCACTCTACTGTCAACACCTCGGTTTGGAAACTGTTCACACTGTTTAACGCCTGCCAGACTCCAAACTGGCAGCCCGCCGTAGCCTCCTGCTTCCCGAGATCCCTATCTCTACATGTGTCACACGGCATGTTACTTAGGATCTCACTAGTGTTCCCGTTATCAAGAATCAACCATCGTCCTCAGTGTCAGCCACACAACCGACCGAAATCATCCTGCCTGAATCATGTCCCATCTCCCCACTCACACCACTTCCCTCGCCGTTCTTGAAATCAGATTCTCTGCTGCCTGCCTCACCCAATACACCACTGACACCTATCAGCCCACAATCACAATCATCACTCAGTTCTCCGCCGCCCCTTGTCTCGATCTCAGACTTTGAAGAATCCGATGATTTTCCTATCAGCTACAACAACATGTCCACACAAACAACTACACTTCTGAAACATAGCTCAATGGCAACCTACATTGGCGAACAGGGCAAACCTCTGGTAATCACTCCGGGAAAACTCACGCCAGATCTCTTGTTTGACTTCAAGAATGGTGCATACTCCTACTTTTTGTTTAAGGACATCAAACTGGAGAAAGAGGTTTCCAAAATCGCGGGAGGTCTACAGGACGGATGTATACAAACATGGTATCTAAATTGTGCTGCGGTAGACGCTGCAGGTTTCCCTGCTTTTATGAAACACATTTGTGACTCCTGGTTGGAACTGGGTTGGGAACAAGAGGTCAAATTGGTCGTCCTTGCATCACACCAGGGCAACTCTGCCATCTCCGATTGGATCATGCTACTGGAGTCCACAAACACCTTGTTGAACGGCCACGTGTGTAAACTCAGTGACAACGATCTTCGCAACCACATTCAAAGTCATGTTCATCCTGACATGATGACCGCCACGACCACAGCTGAACTATATCTCATTGCCTCCTATGACAAGTATAAATGATTGCTTAAGGTCGTCGATGACACACGTATTAGGGTGGACGACTTACTCCGTGCTGCTGTAAAACAGATGATGGCGCAACCGGTCTCGGTTTGCCATGCTGCCATTGCACGCCATAATGCTTCCCCTTATCCCTCCGCATCTGGATCTTCCTCCGCCACTGCTATCAACACTTCCACTCCTCGCACTCCCAACCGACTACCTGCATTGACCCCGACCGAACGTTCCCTGCTCATCAAACACGATGGATGCTTCAAGTACTGTCGCTTTTATGTTAACCATAAATCACCAAACTGTCCAGATGGATTTCCAGACAAAAATGTGTATACAACGTTGACAGAGGTGGAGGTGTTGATCGCTAAAAAGTGTCACGTTAAGAAGGAGAAAGCTCCCGTTGTTGCCATCATGCCTGCCACTCCGATAGTTCCAACCGCAGTTGTGATGCCCTCTTCTGCCCTCGGTGAGGGCTCTGATTCTGAGTACGTCGCTGCACCTTTTTTTGTCCCTCATCTTTTCTTTGATTGTCTCGTTGGTGGTTCAACTGCTTTATCTCAATTGCCGGTCCACACTCTTATTGACCATGGCTCCGACTCAGTTCTGATTGATCTGTTACTCGCTGACCGCTTGCAATTACGAGGAGTCATGCCAGCAAGTTTAGTAATACTTTTGGCTGTAGCTGTCACAAAGGTGAAGTGTATATACTGCTGTAAGTTTTTCACTTCATGGTATCACTTCATGGATAATAATAATAAAAGTTGAAGTAATACTTCCAAGTGAAGTATAATCAAAAATACAAGTGATATCACTGGGGATTGAATTAAGGACATCATGGAGACTATTACTATATCCGGAAAGGAATGGCGCGCTTTACCACTTGACCATTGTGGTTTCTACATATATGGAAATTAGTGCCATATATACCCATTTTGGCCATGCCTTATATATAATCCCCATATGATGATCTATATATGTCCTGGGACCGTTTTTTCATATGAATCCAATGGTGGTGCCTATTTCATGATCAGACTAACCATATTTGGTAACTTGCGCATTTTGGATGTATGTACAGGTTTTATACACCATTTTTCAGTGCAGATCCAATGGTAATCAAGATTATGTAATGGGAGGGGTGTCTGTGGTGCATCATATGATATGGGTATGGTCTGGCTTCATTTTTCATTTCGCACGCAACTATGATGGCCATTATGTCATCCGGAGACTATATTACCACACTATATGATATGGGCATCCATTAGATAGCATTTTCCATTTCGCATGCAACTATGATGGCCATTACATGATCCGGAAATTATATTACCACAATAAATGGTATGGGCATCCATTAGATAGCATTTTCCATTTTGCTTGCAACTATGATGGCCATTACATCATCTGGAGACTATATTACCACAATATATGATATGGGTATCTATTAGATAGCATTTTCCATTTCGCACACAACTGTGGTAGCTGCTATGCCCTTGGAGGACAAATAGTATGATATGGGCATCCATTAGATAGCTTGGTCCTCAGACAGTGTCTGCGCTTCCATATGTGACAACATTTGTCTTCAGACTCATAATAGCTATCACAGTTGAATGCAAAATGGAAAATGCTACCTAATGGATGCCCATGTCATACTATTTGTCCTCCAAGGGCATAGCAGCTACCACAGTTGTGTGCAAAATGGAAAATGCTATCTAATGGATACCCATATCATATATTGTGGTAATATAGTCTCCAGATGATGTAATGGCCATCATAGTTGCGTGCGAAATGGAAAATGCTATCTAATGGATACCCATATCATATATTGTGGTAATATAGTCTCCAGATGATGTAATGGCCATCATAGTTGCAAGCAAAATGGAAAATGCTATCTAATGGATGCCCATACCATTTATTGTGGTAATATAATTTCCGGATCATGTAATGGCCATCATAGTTGCATGCGAAATGGAAAATGCTATCTAATGGATGCCCATATCATATAGTGTGGTAATATAGTCTCCGGATGACATAATGGCCATCATAGTTGCGTGCGAAATGAAAAATGAAGCCAGACCATACCCATATCATATGATGCACCACAGACACCCCTCCCATTACATAATCTTGATTACCATTGGATCTGCACTGAAAAATGGTGTATAAAACCTGTACATACATCCAAAATGCGCAAGTTACCAAATATGGTTAGTCTGATCATGAAATAGGCACCACCATTGGATTCATATGAAAAAACGGTCCCAGGACATATATAGATCATCATATGGGGATTATATATAAGGCATGGCCAAAATGGGTATATATGGCACTAATTTCCATATATGTAGAAACCACAATGGTCAAGTGGTAAAGCGCGCCATTCCTTTCCGGATATAGTAATAGTCTCCATGATGTCCTTAATTCAATCCCCAGTGATATCACTTGTATTTTTGATTATACTTCACTTGGAAGTATTACTTCAACTTTTATTATTATTATCCATGAAGTGATACCATGAAGTGAAAAACTTACAGCAGTATATACACTTCACCTTTGTGACAGCTACAGCCAAAAGTATTACTAAACTTGCTGGCATGACTCACGAACTGGCCACTATCTTCTTTGATAACTGGTACTGTGAAAATGGCCTACCTAAAGACATCGTCTCCGACCGTGACAAACTCTTCATGTCCCAATTCTGGAGATCGTTAACAAAACTTACGGGTGTCAAACTTAAAATGTCCACTGCATACCATCCTGAAACCGATGGTTCGAGCGAATGCTCAAACAAAACCATTGATCAAATGCTAAGGTACCATGTTAGACGTAATCAAAAAGGATGGGTCCGCGCCTTGCCCCGCATTCGTTTCCAGATAATGAATACTGTGAACGCTTCTACTGATTTTTCGGGCTTCCAACTTCACTTTGGTCGCTCCCCCCACATTATTCCCCCAATGGTACCGTCTAACCTGCCAACGGATATGGCCGACCCTGCCGAACTCGCTCACGCGATAATTATCAACCTTGAAAGTGATGTTGCGGCGGCGTGTGACAATCTATTGCATGCCAAAATTCAACAGGCCCATCACGCTTCGTCATCGCGATCCCCAGAACCTAACTATTCAATTGGTGATTTTGTCATGCTATCAACCTTCAACCGTTGACACGCCTGATGGGAAACACTAAGTTCTTTTAGAAAACTGGATTACTCACAAAATCAAACCAGATAGAAAACAAGACGAAGGTATGATTGGAAAAGCGAGATACATAGGTGATAGTAGCAGCGAGAGTAGTGAGTGATAGTGATCTATGGAATGAGACAGCTAAATATGGCAATGCTACTATCACCTATGTATCTCGCTTTTCCAATCATACCTTCATCTTGTTTTCTATCTGGTTCGATTTCGTGAGTAATCCAGTTTTCTAAAAGAACTTAGTGTTTCCCATCGGGTGTAAAAACCCGATAGGTTTCCATTCGGGTAAGAATAAGTCAAGCCATGGGCAAAGGATGCAATGGAAGATGTCGTAGTCATTGCTCTGGGAGTACATCTGTTGGAATGGCAGACCAAATTGCTGGTACTCTCGTCATGCCAGACTCTCGTAACAGTCACGGATGGATTTCTGTATAGATTGTAAGACACAGAAGATGAACTTGAGAGCGAAAAGGCATACTTTTTACAAACAAATACATAATGTACTTCCCCGTTTTTCTGTTCAATTGTGGGAGGTGATTTGAAATGCTCATAAACATCTGACATCCAAGCCTTCATCTGCTTGGCTACAACAAATATTCACGATGAGGAGTGTTATCCACAATGACATGATTGATGGCTCACCTAGTATGTCAGCATCGGAAGTTTCTTCCATGTTGTAGCAATCTTCAAATTTGGCTTTCTTATTTTTAGGGGGCCGGTTGGGTGCTGGTGATGATGTAGCCGATGCCACAGCCTGAGCAGCATCATCTGCAGCTGAAGACAAAGACACCTCACGGGTATTGCGCTTATGATGCTGACCCATTATTTGATGATTTGGGAAGTCAATCTATACCTATGGTTAGTATGGACTTATAGATGTTTCACAAAGGACCAACTCCAACCGACTCCCATGGCAAAAATAAATTCCTTAATCACCAATGATCCAACACGAGATAGCAAGAATAGCTAAGGCACATCGCATTGCACCACATGTGAGTAATGGAGCAGTTAATTCAGCTTGCTTGGTTCGGAATGATGAAGTCGGGCCACATTTAAGGCAATTCCCTAACAAATATCCAAACCAGTGGCGTGTAGAGCCTCTGTACATAGTATTCAGTAGATAAATCGAAAGCGGCTGTGGTAACTGTAATGAAGCAATGTTAGCCATAACATATGCATCGTGCAAATGATGTAACTTACACTTGGAAATAGGAACAAATTTATTTTGCTTAACCATGTCAATTAATGATCTGTCCTGAAGTTCAGTGATCAAAACAATGTGGCATGACTACCTTGAACTGTTACTCATGCCCCCAAAGTACCACACTGCTGAAGAAAGATGTGAAGCACGTCTCGTCAGCAAGTGAAGATATTATGCCCGGTAACAGATCCTAATAAACTCACTGATGACAAGTAATCTGAATGATGTTGGAGGCACCGTGCAGAGGAACAACAAAAGTCCCATGAACGATGGCAAAATTGGCAGAGTCACTGCTCTAATATCTCAGAGGTACGTTGATCCATTTTTTGCAAAGGAAGCAATAATGTTAATCTTGACAAAACCATAATCGGGACAGGAGCAAACCACAGAATTAATGGTTTCAAATAAAGCTAGCAGTCTGCACTTGTGCCTTTCACAACTACAGGCAATCTGAAGCGAGGACTCAGAACTGTCACTCTTGACTTTGAGAGTGGCAGAAGTCCTGCGAGAAATCATCACAATGGAGTGGGAACAATATTGACCGGTTTGTGAGGAACAATTGGCAGCTGCATGACAATTCTGGTCCCAAATGGAAGGACTGATTGTGGAGATTGTGGAGAAGAATGGCAAAGGTGATGAGTCCTTGCTTGGCCAGTGTCAAGGGTTGTTGGCTGTATGTGACCAGTGGGTTTTGTCAGAGGAAATTCTGGAGCTGAATGATTTGAGCGCTGAAACTTACGTCTTAGGACACGAGCAGCATGACCTTGTTTGGCAGAAGGTGTGATGAGTCCTTAATAACACCGTTCTATCATGCTGATGTTTGCTAACAAATACCTCGAATAACACCCTATGCCGAACTCTGGTGTAGCAATAGTTTCATAACAGCACACCTTCTCGATCGCGCTGAAAGGCTCTGTTCCTGTAACTCACACCCACTCTGAACTCATCCCCACTCTGAACTTGTCCGTGTACTGAGACTGACCACTCTTTGATCATGCAAAGGTTCAGCTCCCAACTTCCTGTATGCTGGCAATTTACTGTAGCCCTCACGTACACGTTGGTGAATCACTCACTATATTTAAACTGAATGAGCAAATAGCAGAGGCACCAAAAATCAATGTCACCAAACGTGATTGGCAGAAGCGATAGAATGCCAAGTCATGCACAAAATGACCACAGGCAGTGGTTCATTAGGTATGCACACCTTGCCCAACCATTTGTTATGCTTACTGATGCCTTTTTTACAAGTGGTATGCCATCTGTTCTGAGTCCTGACGGGCAATACCAAGTCATGTATGAAACAACCACAGATGGCAATGCAGTAGCAAATTAGCCTAGATCATGTATGTATGCCTCATTCAAGTATCTATTATGCTTACTGATGCCTTTCTATTTATTTTACAGATGGTAGTACACTATCCGTTCTGACAAGCAATACCAAGTCATGTACAAAATGACCACAGACAGCAGCGCAGCAGTAAATTAGCCAGTAGACTGTGTATGTGCCATCTGTTACAGTTACTAACATTTTTTTGCGGGCAGTGACAGGCAAAACTAAGTCATGTATGAAATGACCACAGATGGTAGTGTGGTATTAAATTAGCCTATATTGTGCATGTACATCTAGTTTGACTATCTGTTACGCTTACTGACACCTTTTTTATAGGCAGTACATCGTACACCATTCGTTTTAATGGGCAATACCAAGTCATTATTACAAAACAACCACAGATAGCAGTACAGTAGTATGTCAGTCAGTAGATCATGTATGTATGCCTTGTTTGACCATCTGTTACGGTTACTGACACTTTTTTTACAGGCGGTACGATCCATTTTGACAGGCACCATTGAGTCATGTACAAAAAAACTGCAGGCAAGGGTGATGATCTAGCATCTGTCACTATAACTTAACATAAACACACTGCCGTAGCCAGGGCACCAAGCTTTTGCTTCAATTGCAATTTGCCGCAATGCCCTCTTCTGTTTCTTAATCAAGTTTCCCAGTAATGTATATATCTATCTACATTAATGGAAACTCAACAGGCATGCAAGTCAATTTGTAATATGGTGCATCTCATTGTTTGGCAAGCACCAGCTGTTTGGCTAGATGTAAATTCATGTGTTGTTACCCAGGTCGTCGACTCATCTTGTATGCTGAACTGACTCTGGTTCTATGGGAAAGTCAACAGCCAGTTTGTGGATCTGACTGCTCAAGTGAGTCGTGAGAGATGGATATTTGTTTTACCATCATGATAATAATAGTTATCATATGCCCTCATTCTGCAGCAATTTGTGATCACCGAGTAAGCCCGATTTCTCAGCTGCTTCTTCGCTGGTTTATTTCAAACATAATTGGAGAGTCAAAGTTCCAGTGTCATCTGGCTCATCATGGTGGTAGTCGGTAGTGTAACTATTTATTCTTGATACTCAGAGGATCTTAATTATAGCACACAGCCCACTGGTTCAAGGTCATTACACTAAACTTCACCAGCCCCCATGTCGCCCTCAGCCCGTAATTCCTTCTTTCACTGAATATCCTGCTGGAGATATCAGGACATGAAAGAAAATTCTAATTCTAAACTTAGCTTACATTGAGCAAGTTTTGCGTGTGTGCAGGGCACCATAAACCACTTGACCATCTTGTTTGCACCAGTCATAAGAATTTTGAAGTGATTCCCAGAGACTTCATTAAATAATTGTTACGCTGAGTCCCTCACAAGTTCAACAGGCAATGGACAAATTTCTAATTGATAACTTACTGGAGAACGGGTGAGTACGGCCAAAAGCTAGTTAAAAATCCTCTAAGTGATGCTATTGATTGAAAATGACAACATTCTTCACAGAAAACATTCTCACATTGGCTTGAGCAGAGTCCATAACCGTGTAGATGTTTACCCTTTGAAATCTCCATCCCAGGCGATTAAAGAGGGATGCAGGAAAGGGTGTTAATGGCTGGTAGTGACTGTCTTGATGGTCAGCAGAATTGGCAGGTTCCCGCATGTTTGCAGACAGGAAACCTTGGCAAACTGCACCTTACTTATACCTTTTGAAACAAGATCTGAGATCTGTATGCATTTGTTTGGCCCAAATAGGCAACCCTATAGATAGATTTAGCAAGTACCCATGGCGAGTACTCACCAATCCATATAGATGTACCCGGATCTGCCATGACTCGCCTGTCACAGAAACACAGATCTGTGAGTCATTTTACTTGTGGGTTTCCCACAGGTATACTTGTTCAGATCCGTGAGTTACCTGCACTCGTGTTCTGCCTTAGTTGAGCATCGCAAGATAAATTCCTCCAGCAGTTGCTGACTGGATGGCACCGGAAATTTGGGTGACAGCTTCCCACTTGCTAATGTGTTGCCCCCTATAATTGTCAACAGCTTTGATACAATTGACAATGTGTTCTTCTTCAGTTGGGGGTCCAGTTTGGTCTTCATCCTCAGACATTGAGGTACAATGTGAGTGTTAACGAGATTTTAGTAGCGAAATAATTATGTAACTTATGCAGGAATGCCTTCCTCAATATCGTTGAGGTGGTAAGAATTAAGGAGTGACAGGCCTCCTAAATTCGCTACTCAACACATATAATATAGGGCTAGCCTGCTGGCCAGCCACAAGCCACATGAGCATGCCCAGCTGGGCAGAATGTGGCGCTGGGAGATTAGACTCACGGCAGACTGCAGTGGATATAAAATAGACACATATGTATTAGCTATTTGTTAGCATATTTAAAATATTTAAATAAATATGTATTGACAGCAAATGTTTCTGCATATGTAACATATGTCAATACATTTGCATGTCAGAACTATTTACATAAGATAGTTGTGCTCCGCGTATCCGTTTCTGGCAGGCGGAAACAGAATATGTGGAGCAAAAATATCTTGCCTGAATAGTTCTGACACGCAAATGTATTGACATATTTTACATATGTGGAAACATTTGTGGTCAATGCATATTTATTTAAATATGCTAATAAATAGCTAATCCATATGTGTCTATTTTATATCCACCGCGGTCTGCCGTGACTTGTAAAAACAAATCTTAACAATTGGTTCTATCCGAGGGCACATCTCAGGGGCAAAGCTTGGGAAAAGCAATCTGATCTGTTAATGGTTGAAGCCGTACTGTCCGCACAAGGACATGTCTTACCCATGGTGCGTCCTCCCTCCTAACACCTGGCAGGTGTCTACACAGCCTATACCATGAGAGGCTCAATAAAGAAAATGGCATTTTGATAAGGGCTGGCCACCAGCTTGCATACAGTTATGACATCATGGACTAACCAACCTACTAAACACCAATATTAAATGTACTTTGTTGTTGATTTTCACTGTTAAGCTGTTACTAGATACACTGAATATGCAGTCAAGTAGCATGCAAGTACATTGCCGACAACTCTTTTTGCCTCGCAAACAGCCAGGAACGAGGCCTGATCAGCTGAGTTAAGAGTATGTATTCCTGGCTCTGGTTTACCAGAGAACAGGTCTCAAAAGTGCTAATTACGTAAATTCATTCCCACGGATCTGACCTGTTGCAAGCCCGTCTTTGGACCGCGGTTAGGATTCCAATGCGTGAGAAGCTGACCTCATCTCGACTAATTGCCCTTCACGCACACAGCATATGCCCGAGGGACTTGAAGACCAAACTTAGCTCGTTTGATTGTACAGTAGTGAGAGGAGCGGTGTGTCCCTGGCTACTGACGTCAATTCACTGCCAAATGCTGGTCGTACCCTTTATCGTTTTAGTATAGTAACAATTGACTACTTGATCAAAATAATAAAAATACTTTTACGAGTTTTCACAAATGAAAAAAATATGCAAACTATATCTATTGGCACCAGTTCACCACCAAATGATGGTCATCAAAATCCCAAAGAAGCAAGAGAAAAACACAGCCTCAATCCCCTAACTTCAGCATGGATGTCATCTCAGCTAAACACTTGTCTAACCTATACATCTTTGGGAGTAAAATCATAAATAAAATTGATAAAATATATCCTGCGACAGCCTGAAGTCCGTCTGACTGAATTATAACCATTCTCAGCCAGAGCCAGGGCTGCCCGGAGGGCCATGTATCGTAAGCTGGCCCTGGTCTCCCCTCGTCCGACAACCAAATAATATCACGTGAGGCACGTGGAATGTGGCGGACTAAAAAATATTTATCTTGTACATACACTTGACACTTCACTACATGGCAACTGCGTTTACAATGAGCGCGCCTCTAAGTAATACTTCAGAGCCTAAGAAATGCTCGCACTCGTCCTGCCGCAATATATTGCCCCCTCCTGAACCTCACAAAAAATCCTTTTCTACCTGTGACAGTTGTCATGCTCGGGATGCGGCCTATAAAAAGAGAAAGCGACAAGCCGACAAGGATCATGCCAAACGGCCAGCTCCACCACCACCTGGGCAGTCATCGGAGGAACAGCAGGCTGGAGGGGCAGCTGTCGTGACCAATGGAGATAATCAGAATGGACATGCGGCAGAGAGGCCATTTGAAAGTGGCTCTGAAGACGAAGAAAGCAATGTAAGTGATGGATCCATTATTATTGTTATAATAATTTACTTACCTGCTCCAGTCAATCCCAACCCATTATAGAGATAGTCAGTCTTTATTCGAGACTATCCGTGCCTCTTTCCAGAAGGACAAGCATGTTGAATTTTACAGCACTTATAATATGCCCGCCAATCCTCTCGTAACTGATAAAGAGAGGGTGGATATGATAGTCCATGAGATATGGAAAGTGACAGGATATAGATTCATGTACGGATTCATCATGTCTCAAAACAATACCTGAACTGATCAATGATATCCTCGACAGTGTCAAGGACCATCCATCAATAAAGCACGGCTACAAATCTAGGTTATGGTGCAGCCAGGATGATGGTAGAAAGAAGAAGAGAAAGCCAAAAGAAGGCGAAAACATCAAACACCGCGACCATGTGTGCATGTCACGATTCACGTGCAAAAGCCAATTGATCGTCTCGTGCGTTGGACAAGACTTACGCACAATAAAAGTCCGACTTAATCATCATGATTACCATATAACATACTACGACGTCGCACTACCTCCAGGAGCCTCCCAGATCATACGCGAAAATTTGGAGTGGAGTACGCCGGTTTCTGTGACTCCGAGAGTTCAGGCAATATATCCCCACATAACGGGAAAACAGATCCACACTGCGTGGACTCAGATGAGCGAGACACTGGCGAAGGGATAAAGAGCAATTACCATCAGCAGAGACCCTGTTGAGAGAGTTTGGTGATGATGTTGACATCTTTGACATTGAGGTAGAGGAGGGCGTGCAGCAGTTATGTTGGGGCATGAAGAAGATCGGAGAGAGGTTGAGGGGAAAGGTAATTGAGATCGGGATTGATGCTACTTGTAAGCTTTCTTAAAACTGATAATGCCGGGGTGTGTTCTTACGGAGCCCGCAGACAATACAAACTTCAAGAACCTAGAGCTATACAGTGTGATGGGCGAGTATGATAATGCAGGCTTCCCTCTTTTGTACTGCCTATTATCTACTGCGACAGCCCTGCCTGTTGGAAAGCGAAAGAGAGCACTGAAAGCATGGGGTAAATGCCTTCGAGACAAGTATGGTGTCATCCCAAAGTTTGCGCATACAGATAAAGATATGGCGGAGATAGGAATGTTGAGGGAGGTGTGGGAGGCAAAGCTGCAATTATGTTGGTGGTATCTCCGCGAAGCAGTGAAAGAGTGGCTGAAGAAAGTGAAGTTCTCGACTACACCGTACAACGTCCGGCGAGCAAGGTCTGAATTCCGCTTTATGGATGAGGATTTTGTACCACCTGGACGTGCCGACCCCGCTGAGTACGAGGGTGGAGCCCGAGACGAGTCGGACCTTCCCGAGATCCCACCAGCAAGGTCGCATAATGGTACCTCCATCACTACGCCAAAGTTTGGATGCAGCACCTCCCTCGACAGCACCTCCTGCACGCAGTGTATTGGCAGATCATGTCAATACACATGTTGATAAAGCCCCAAGCTCGTCGATGCCGAACCCTATGCCAGCTGTTGGGGATGAGAACCAGAGTAGGTGGCTGATGATCAAGCTACCAGCGCGTGGTAACAGCGGAAAAGGAAGTGAAAATCTACGAGAAGATGTTGTCAGGGAGGATAATGAGGAGAGAGAGACACGACGCACCTTCTGCCCACTGGAGCACCGACAGCCCATCATTGACCTCATCGAAGCGCACCTTTGTGCTCACCCCCTGATCCCCGGATATTCTGCTCCCACGAAGGACGGCATACGCGAGTGGGCTGTCAAACAGATGTATGAGTATTGCTATGCGAATGATCTCCGCGAAGCATGGGCTCACTTATGGGAAAACTGGTATCGCATGGGCCGCTGGGAGCTATGGGCTCGACCCTGCTACCCAGAGATACCTGTACTCAAGACAACAATGATACTAGAGAGCCAGTCAGCATTTTCACCCATGATAGTATACTTATTTACTCACCTTCGGAATAGTTGGCAACGAATCAAGAAAGACTTCTTGCATCATTTTCATAAGCCACGGCTGGACCTGCTCATATGGATCCTTATTGTGAAACTGGCTCCTGTCTACTATAAAAAGCTTGATCAGATGATGTCTGACACGGGGAGATATCGCGAACTCCCATCATGGAGAAAGGAGTTCAAACGGACATGGAAAAAGTTAGCGAAGACGCCAATAGAGTTGCCAATAAATGACAAGTATCGACCAAACTCACATAGATGGGTGTGCACCTGCCCTAGCTTCGTAAGAAGCCGCTTCCTCATATGCAAACATCTCGTACAATCCGTCCAACATGTTCTGCCGCTCTTCTTCCTCGAAGTCAAATGAAACCGTACCACCCCTATTTGGCAACATCCCACCCTGATACCTCTCGAACCTGCTGTAGACGCATCTTTGGTTGTAGGTGCCAGTCCTGTGAATGAAAATCGAAGTGGCGAAGAACTCGTTGAGAGAGATGAGTCTAGGAGTGATGAGGAGAATGAAGAGGATGGCTTGGTGGATATAAGACCTAATACTACGACATGTGGGGAGGGCACATTCTGCAAGCGATTTGCTGAAAACATCAAGACATTACGCGAGTTCTGCGATGGCCTGGAGTATCAGATACAGTTTGAGGACCGGCGGATGTTGGAGGCCGTCGAGCGGGATGGCTCGTCATTGCTTCGCTTAGCGCGAAGCTGCCTAAGTCGGGAACGGCGCATGAATTCGACTAGAGGACAATCGCCAACGACATGGGAGAGGGAGACGACAAGAGCGATGTTCTATAAAACACGCCCACCACGCGTTGACAACGACACGCGGATCGTTATCAATATAGCCTCCTTTTGGCGCCGACATGGAAACGACGATACAGCCGTCCCTCTGCACCAACCATCCCTCCGGAAAATCATTCTCCGGTTCCGTCTCCCAATTACATGATATCATTACTACAATCATCTTATCTTTCTCCACCTTATCAGATTTAGTCTAGCTCTGATCCTCTGCATCATGCCCTGACTATATTTCCATTCATGATACCATAGATTCTTGTGTATAAATACTCTACATACTTGTAAATACACGCGAGACAACAAGAAAATATATTTTCCGCCGACTTGTGGGCTGTCGGACATCACACACGTGACATTGTTTGGATGTCGGACGGAGACCTGGGTCACTTCGTATCGTATAGTACATAGCCGACCCTTGGCCGACCCAGATGCATAAAGTACATTACATATTTCACGATTTTGTCCGCACTGGTATTGGATATGGTCACTGGGTTCTCTAGGCACTGGCAGCTCATGCTGTGGTTTGTTCTGGCCACCGTTCCTTATGGCTATACCCTCATTCCACGATGGACTCGGAATACTGCGGGCAGAATCTTTAGTGGTTAGTCAGCATGTTACGAATTCTCGAGAATTATCGTGAACCTTCAAGCAAGTTGCAGCATCCACTATCCCACCACAGCAAATAACTCTTACTGGTCTACTCAATGCATCCGGGAGGAATTCTGGATCCTTCTACGATTAAGGCAAAGAGGTTCAGATTATTGATCATTGGCAAGACTGGCTGCGGTAAAACAACGATTCTGAGTAAGGTGAGAGCAATTTCATTTATTGGTAGACATTGTGCAAATCTATTAAACTACAGCTATGCGGCGAGAACATGGTAAATTGTCCAGTATTTCTTCACGTGATAATTCATATGTACCGTAGCTCTATCAATTAGACAGATACCCCAAGCACAACTGTGAGGCTTTTACTGTTGTTTCAGGCTGTTACCAATGTTTTTCCGCCGGCCAGAGGGGGAAGCATGACATCGAGAAGGAGATCGTCTTCCAGACAAATGATAAACTGGTAGCCCACGATTCAGAAGGCTTCGAAGCGGGGCAATGCGACGAAATTAATGTGGTTAAAAAATTCATTACCCAGCGAGCTGCTGCCGGTGTGAAGAAGATGGACGATGCATTGCATATGGTTTGGTCTGTCAACTTATTTTACATTTAGGATCATGCTCCATCGCATCTGATATTTATCTGTCCCGCTAGGTACTGTGTTGAAATGAATGCAAGACCAATTCAACACGCTGAGAAGGAGTTTTTTTCTGTCTTGTGGCGTGGTAACATGTTTTTACCTGACCCAACTGTTGCGGCGCATTGATTGTTCTGCCATAGTCCCTGTCATTGCAATCATCACGAAATTTGACACATGCGTGCAAGATGTATTACAAAAACTCGAGGAAGATGCAGATGAGAGCGAAATCGAGCTGGATGAAGAAGAACTCGAGGAAGCAGCTGCACAACAGGCGGCCACCATATTTGATAAACACTACAGGCAGCCACTCATGGCGCTCGCGCACCCTCCAAAGGCTGTCTTGGCTCTTTCTGAAAGTAAGGATCTGTCTCATCACATGCGTAAATGTCGTAGCTGATGGAAACTTGATGTGGTGCGCTCCAAGTCCACAACTCAACCCCGGTTGATAGCCGCTTGGCAAAATTGATACAAGAGACGATGCGGGCCCTCGAAAACAGCCGCCAACTTGAACTCCTTTTTGCAACTGCACAGTCCGTAGATGTTGAGACAAAACTGCAATGGTCAATCTGGTTTGTGTTTAATGTTGGATTGATGCTCAAGGTGTGCTGACAATTTTGCTTATATAGGGTAGGCTTAGCAGGTATGAATGTTGCGCTTTCCTGAATCCCGGTCACCTCACTTGCCATTGTCACAACCAGCAAACTCGTTTGATGTGACGCCGATTGATCGCAAGGGACTCGTCGATGTCTGGAACACTTCCTGGTCAGAGTTACAACGATTTAATATAGGAAGTTTCTTTCTTTATGAGGCAAAACCCACTGAAGCTAACCCGTTTCTCGTGCTTCCAACAGCTTGATGCAGCGATAAATCGCTATATCAACAGCTCACGTGTGATTGAGCACCTGACCTTTACTAATGCTAAAGTGTTGAGCAACTGGCCCCCAAGTCGACCAAAACTATGTAGATATGAGCAGATGTTGGCTGGTATGAATCATTCATTGCTGCCAATCTTTGCTCCCTATTGACATTTTCTACGATGCTCCCTTCCATGATAAGACACGACGCTCATCATGGAGCAAGTATTTCTCCTTAAAATTGAGGATGAAGCTTCTCTTGTAAAGCTACTTGAGTGGTATGATCAACATAGCAAAACTGCACCTTACATCATAGACGAGATCATCGACGACCATATACATAGGGAATGTGGTGGTGGTATGTCTAGCCCCTTGTGTGATATTGTCTGCAGCCATCCAGAAGAATACTTTAGACTGAGCTACTAATATACTGCAGTGCCTTCCTGCTTTGATCAATGAAATGGCCCGGCAGAAAAACTGTATATACTAGGTGCACTCAAAGTTGATGGTTAACTCGTTTAAGTTTTCGTTTAAGTTTTTCGTTTAACCTGCCCAAATCAGAGATGATGGTCTGATTTTAGTTTGGGACATGTTCGGCATCATTGACTTTGCTATTGCTAATTGCCCGTGCTTGTCATTGTCGACAATGTGCCTGACTATTTCAAATATTTTTGATGCTTTAACATTCATTTTTAAAAAATACCACAACCAGCATTACATGCTATGGCCTGTGCTAATGTTTTTCTGGCTGTATCTTCTGTGCTGTCAACCAAACTATCTATTTGATGCTCATTTGGGGCTGTGAAATTTATTTTATTGTGCAGACAAGAGTCTTTCATCGGGCATATTCAAGAATTCAATCAAATTTTCAATAAAAGGTCTGATGGCAATAAAAATTTGTAGTATATACAAGTTAAAGATACCTGAGATATTTGAGCTCGCCGTCGACAATGATGAGCACGGGCAATTAGCAATAGCGAAGTCAACAATCGGGTGTTCTGCCGATGCTGAACATGTCCCGAATTAAAATCAGACCATCTCTGATTTGGGCAGGTTAAACGAAATAGTTAAGGACACAAAACATTGTATCAGATCATCAACTAGCTAATTGAAATGTGAGTTTATCATTTGACAAGTGATGTAAATGTGTCAAACTTGAAGCAGACTTTGATAGTGTTTAGACTGCGGTCTGCATCAAATGTCAAAATTCTGATGTGCATTCTATGAGGGGTCCCACTGGACAAAACTAATATGTTCCAAATTCTGAAATTTCTTTTTCAAACTCCACAAAAACTTCGCAAATTTGGGAAAAACTTCCAGGAAAAGAAAAAATTAAAGTCTGACAACTTTTCAAAATCAGACAGCCTACACCACCAAAAAGACCAAAGCTTGAAATCGGAATTGACGAAAAACAGTGGGAAAACCTCCGTGATCGGCTAATTCAAACCTTAGTTTATTCTTAAATCAATGATTTACTTTTAAGCCCAAAATTGGTCTGGTCCAATATCAACACATAGATCTTAAATTCTAGGGCAGAATTTGGGTCCATTCAAACCTTGGCCCAAGGCTTTCCGTCATGGGAATGCTTATGTATGCTCCATCTTCATGATGAAAATTTTTCCAAGTCCCTCTTGCCTCTGCTCCTTCCTCTGCTCCACTTCTTCTGCCCCCCACCCTGTGTTCCCTCCCCCCTATTTGAATGTAATTTTTGTTTTCATTGTGTTCTACATGATATTTAGTCTTGTATGTATGTGCACAAATGGAATAAAGTAAAAAATAATGAGAAATCATATTTATGGCTGGGCTATGGTTGAGCCTAAGGCTTGAATGAGGGTCTGACGAAAAACCTTGAAAAAAGGCTGAAATCAGTCTAAATTAACCCACTTGGATCACAAGCCTTTTTTCAAGGCTGGGACTTTTTATTGGTGTAGGCTCAGACCATCCATTTCAGGACTTCATAAGCTATGTTACCAAAATGGCTGGAACTAACCAACTGTCACATAGCCCGGTCACACAATTTACTGCCAAGTGTAACTTTGGACTTAGCGAAAATTTTGAACAATGAAAAGTGAAAAGTTGCTTACAGTGCAGTCATGTCTTGCAACTGCTCATTCTTCTTCCACAATGTCTATTAAGCATATGTAACATATCTGAGATGTCCTATAGACTATTTAAATGAACCAATAATGATCAAGTTGTGTATATTCTCCTACCATACCAGAGGTTTCCAAGTCAATTTTTACATCAGAATTGAGCCTCAAATCTTACAAGTCAAAATTGTGAATTAAAAGGTAATTTTCGACATTTTACCATTCAATTCCACAAGTTCCAAGGACCACAACAATATAAATGCTGAAATCACAAATTTTGTGTGTTTTCAGCTCAAAAATGACAAGTCCAAAGTCACATTTACCATGTCCCACCAAAACGGCATCTGTTCTCCTCAGTCTGTACACAGCACGGCAGACTGCAGTGAATATAACATTGCTGCATATGTTTTAGCAATGCATCAAAATATTTTGAATACTTAGACCAACAGTCAATTCTCGCATATTCATGGCCCCATTTAGAATTTTTTAATACATTTGTGAAGACTGCATATGTTTTAACAATAGGTTAAATTTTGCATGGGCGCTTACCCACCAACTGACGGATATGCCAAGCCTTTCCTATTAATGTAACTATTCAAAATATTTTGAAGGATTGCAAATACATATGCGGTGATTTTATATTCACCGCGGTCTGCCGTGCAGGTTCTCACCTGTCCTAAAATGGCCATCCAAAAAGGTTGAGAGTCACACATACAGTACTGGTTGCAAGTCTATGGACAGCCACTCCCAATATGATTTACCATCCAGATGCGGACTGTGGCTGTGCTCTCTCACATTGGTCCTATGTGTGGCTTTTGCCTTGTAACAGTACAATATCTGCATATTTTCAGTTTATTTTCTCTGTAGATGTCCTAATTAAGGTATTTTACACCCACTCAAACTGTTAAAATATATTATATTCCTTATATGCTCCAATAAGAACTATATCTACATTTTCTGCTCATTTGCAGATTGGCTTTATAACTGACATGGCTTGCTTTCATGTTTATAATAGGCAGGTATTAATAAATTGCCTCATGCATATAGGATAGCTACAGATGCATAATACTCTGCAATAAATGGAAGGGAGCTTGTACAGCTACTGGTAGCTAATGGCATGTTGCATTGAGAGCCCTCTTCCCAAAAAGACCCAACCATCCACCATTTGGCTAAAATTACACCTATAACAATATCTGCCACTGGATATTTAATGTAGGTATCCATGTGAGCTGTGGGACAGTAAACTCTCCATGTGGCTGAAATATATATCCATATGGTGCTCATTGGGACATAGAGCACATATTATTAGAAAGTTTTGATAAAGTATGGGATGTAGGGTACATTATATAATATATCTACTGAAGAAACTGTGTGGAAATACACACAGCTGATGGAGATACAGGCCAAAGAGTCCTGTGTTGCCAATATCTAACTGTACAGCCACAATCCACATTTGGATAGTGGCCATGTTCCCCTCTAGCTTTTGGAAAGTTGTCAGGTGTTTTAGTAATTTCATTTTCTGAGATTTCACAAGTTTTTTCGGACTTTGAAAAAGAAATTTCAGAAATTGGAAAGCTATAAGTTATGTCCATTGTAACTCCCCCCATACATAACACCATTTTGGGTCAAACAAAAGGCCAATTTTATTGTAACAAGAGTTAAAATAATGATAAGGTTTCATGATGAGCAAAATCCTAACAAAAAGCAAACAATAGGCTAAATTTCTCCCAAAAGTCTGTCAAAAGATTAAATTTTCTGACTAGATTATAAATTTGGATAACATTCTGCACCACACAAAATGTTATCATTATTGGGGAGCTTGCTCCCCTATTGTCCGTATTGGGCACCAAATGCATATGCGCCACAAAACCGCGGCCACCCCGATTTGGATGCATGTGGCTGCATTCACGTGTCGCCCAATCTGGATGCCTTATCTGTCCGCATTCACAGGAAGCATAACCCCCTTTTGGGCTGAATAAAAGGCTAATATTATTGTGACAAGAGTTAAAATAATGATAACATTTTGCATGGTGCAGAATATTATCTAAATTAATAATTTAGTCAAAATTTTTAATGTTTTGTGAGATATTTAGCCTATTGTTTGCCTTTTGTTAGGATTTTGCTCATCATGAAACCTTATCATTATTTTAACTCTTGTTACAATAAAATCTGCCTTTTGTTTGGCCCAAAATGGTGTTATGCTCCCTGTGATTGTTTCCCCATCTCCCGTCACTCTCTGTAACAACTGCAACTTTTGAGTGATCATGTATGCACTTTCATGTAAAGTATCAGTGCTAATAACATTCTGAATGCATTTCTATAGTTGTTTCTTTGGATTTGTGAGGCTGGTTGGCACAGATAAGCCTTTTTACTTATCAATTTCACATTTTTAGGTGTATTTGGCTCATTTGGAGTCGGTTTTCCATCAAGATCATTGTTCTTGATATCTCAGAGTGATATCATTTGTCTGTGAGCAGTTTTTAACCTCTACATGCATAATTCCTTCATTATATTCGCTTTTTGGGTACTTTTATTTAGGTATCCAGATCAATCACTGATCTGTGCTGTGTATCTTAAGCCTCGGATACAGCTACCACTGGTGAGTTATCCTATATATTATGATTTCTTTTATTTTACCTTCTCTTGTCACTTGTAGTGTGTTTCTAGATTATCTGAGCTCACTCACTCAGGTAAACCTGTGTATTCTAAATGTGAGTTTGTTTCCATTCCTTCAGAATTTGTATATAATGATTTGTGCACACTTTCAGACTTGATGGAAGGAAATCAAACTTCTCATTTTAGATGAAAAGTCAATGGTTGGTAGATCACAAGTGGGTTGAATGGACTGTCGCCTGTGTCAGATATTTGGTGGAATCCCAACTATCTTTTTTGGTGACTTTGGCCAACTGTCACCTGTGGAAGACAGTTCTATGTATTCAGACAAACCATCAGCATATTGTGCAGCTCTTCATGCAGAAGACTGTTGTGTGTTTGAGTCTTTTAAACAGTCTGTCACTTTAAACACTATTTATCACCAGACTGGTCAGAGTGCTGAATAGGTGGCATTTAGAGAGGCATTGCTCAGACTGAGAACCTACTCTACTACTTTAGAAGACTTTGAACTCTTCTCTGGCCACTTCTGGGACTATTTGACTCCAGAACAGAGAACTGAATTTGATGATGTCCTTCATCTTTTGCCTACACAAGTTTCTGTTTTGGAGTTTAACTGTCAAAGACTAGTTGCTAGTGCAAAACCTGTCTTACGATGCTGTGTGAAGGGGCAAAGGTTATGCTTACTTGCAATCTATGGACCTCTGAAGGGTTGGAACCCTTGAATGGAGCCCAAGGTGTTGTAAAAAATCTGGTTTAACCAAGGGTCCAATTCTCACAGCCATTTTCCAGCTGTGGTATTTGTTGAATTTGATGGATACTCTGGACCTGAAACACCTGCATGGGAAGGTATCAGTCCTTGGGTCCCAATTGTACCAGCAGTTGCAAGATGGGAGACTAAAGCAGGAAAGGCTTTGACATGTACCCGGCTTCCTCTTATGATGGCTTGGGGGATCACAATACATAAAAGTCAGGGTTTAACCCTGGAAAAGGCAGTTGTTGAGCTTGGAGAAAAGGATTTTTCTGCAGGCTTATCTTTTGTGGCAATTTCTTGAGTTAAAACTTTGCAAGGTTTGGGATTTTGCACACACTTTGATCATGCACATCTTAAAAAACCAAAAGAAACTGATTCTATGTTAATGCTTAACAAAGATAATGAGTGTCGTAACCAGCTGGGGGTTTCAGTTGAAAACTTATGATATGGATCTTAGCAAGTATACATTTATAGATTAATATTATTCTGTCATTTATACAATTATTATTTTCTCTATAAAAATATCTGAAAATTGTTCTGCACTTTAGAAATTTACAATCGGCCATCGGCCGCAAAATCCATAATTGGCCGTAGGCCAATAACTTGGAAACTCGGATTTGGCGAGCTCCCCATTGCCGGTGGGAACCCACCAGCTCATATTTTTATGTAACTCTTGTCCCAGCCTTTTTTCAGCCCCAAAGGGGGTTGTGCTTCCTGTGTGTCGGCTTTGGACCGGCTTTATACACACAGGATTCCGGATCTAAAGAAACCGTTCCTGGGGCCGTGGTTCTCGTACTACATAGTCTCGACTCGAGGCTTTACAGCGCACTCAAGTACACCGTACATCCTTACACCGTTAGATGCATACCAGCAGCTCTTCGCCTTCACTTCTTGCAAACAGCGATGCCGACGATGAACAACTTCGCTCCTACTTCGACGATACCACAAAGGGATGCGACGTATTTCGAATTCTACCGATTGGTAAGGTTGGGTCGGGGAAGTCCACTCTTGTATCAGAGGTATTCGACTTTGAATTAGACGAATCCTCTGTGCAGCATTACACGGTGTGTTATCATCTCATATGTGACCTTTGTAACCGTCCACAGCCAGGTCACTGATGGAATCTTAAGTGCAGCGATCATGACATCAATCGAGAGATCCTATCCCAAAATAACAAATCTCTAAGTCTTCACGATAGCAAGGGCCTCGAAAGTGGCTCCGCAGAGAACTTGAAAACTATCACAGACTTCATCCAGGACCGCAAGGGCAGACCGTTTTCTGAACAGCTCCATGCCATCTGGTTCGGATACTGTGGGATATGCCATACGTCCCAAAGCGTGCTGACACTGCAGATAGGTACTGTGTCGAAATTCCCATTGCGGGTCAGAGGCCATTTGAGGGGGGAGATATTGCATTTTTCAATTCGTTAATAGAATCCAACAATAAAGGTCGGTCAAGTCTGATGCATATAGAACAAAAAATCTCATAGTCCTGGCTCGGTTCAGTTCCCGTCATCGTGGTCTTCACCAAGATCGACAGGTTGCAATTTAGAGAGCAAAAGCGCCTCAAGAAGATATATATTGACAGAGGGATGGAGGCCAAACCGGCCTTAGCCCAAGCCAAGACCGATTGCGCCACTGAAGCTGCTGCTGCGTACCAAAAATCCTGCGTAGATGTGCTGCAATCAGATCTCATACCAGCGGCTTGGATGAAACATTGTGCCGTTTCGAACAAACGTGGGCCTATGGTCCTCGGAGATTTGACCTCACCACTGATATATATGTCATCTTTGTTAGACCCTGACTCCATAGTTCAACTCATCGAGGTTACAAAGTCGACTCTTGTCAAATCGGATGCTTTGAATATTCTTTGGGCGTCCGCTCAGATGGTGCGAGATTTAGACGCCTGGATCCTAGCATCTACTAGATTCATGACTCGCAGGCCGATGTTGACCTCAAAATTGAAATGTCCATCAAGTACGCAGCCATTTTCCTTTATATTCAACTGAACTCAACAAAGCGCAACCTGGATTTATTACTATTTCTTTCTGCTTGCCTGCAGAGCGGGAAAGAACAGTAAATAATTTAAACTTTTGACATTCAAATTTAACATTAATCACGACTGCTTTCTTCATAGTGTACTGGCAAGGTCTAGGCGCAGCAATGATACCCCTGAAAGGATTATGTAGGGTCACCTTACTGACTGTTTTGAGCCGTATACATTCAGATATTGTTCGTGTATGGAACATAAATGTAAACCTGCGATCATCTTCTTTGTCAAAAAGAGCTTACTGTTCGGCTTGCTGATAGGACCCGGATAAGGTGAGTATCATGTTCCAGCTTAACTTGACAACTGCGGACCGTCATACAGATACTGGTTGGTGCTAATATGCGAGTTATGATACGCATGCTGTTTGTGGAGCCTATTATGTCGCCTACACTGGATGGCAATCCAGATCCTGACTCCGAGGCATCCCATATCATCAAAAACCTCGCCCAGGTTGCTATTAATCCGGCGGGGGCGGTAACATCGGCTGTTTCAGAACTACTCAAATCCATCGACAACATGGCAGCCACGACGCCCGCTACTGCACGAGTGCTTATGGCATATATTTCAGGTGCGATTTGGTCATCGTCGACATTTCAAATTCACGCATCTGACTTTGGCAAGCTAGATTTGACGCTTGGAATGGAGAGCCTCTATTGGTTAGCTCGAGCACGGAAGGACAAGGCAATTAACCGCCAGGAAGTTGTTCACGCTTTCACAACTTACCGTGCATCGACACAACGGAGAGATGTGCATATGCAAATTCGTGATTATATTGGAGACGAAAACGTATGTTGTCTCATTCGTTTACCGTAAGGAAGGCTTTTTGAAGGTTTAGAAATATATAGATCATGCGATCATTCAGTCGGGATAAAGCCCTCACCAAAGTTGCTGCCATTGTCGACCAGGCGCGATTTGTAAGAATCTAGATCCACGTATCAACAAGCCTTTGATTCAATTGCCTCCATCTATCGCAGAATCCCACAGAAGTCTTCGAGCCCCCACAGGTTCAGCATGGCTTCGCAGTATGACCTTCTTCAATTTCGTGTCATTTTGTATCACTTGCAGTTGTGGGCCGTTGTAAGCACGACATGTATTTACGAGTCCTGCCAAGTTTCGGTCAATCGTCCTAAGACAGTCGCTACTCAGTTTTTTCCTCATACTATAATACCCATAACTGTGGTAAGAAATAAAACAAGACTAACAATAAATATACTTCCCAGAACCTAGCTCCAGTTCCAAGAGCGCAGTCAGGCCTTTTACTCTCCCGCCATCTGCAGCAATGATAAGTCAAACATCGACATCGCATATGGCAACTTGAAGAACAGTGCGTACCGATAGACAGCATGCGAAGCGGTCGTTCTGCCAAGGTCGATGTCATGATGCGATGTATACTTGCAACGGATTGGTAGTTGAAAGTTTCGTTGAAAGAATCAGCTTAGAGCCTAGGGATTTTGCTTGTTGTGGTTGAATGCTGAATGTGTTATCGGATTGGCGGCCGCTCATAGTCCGCTGCGTTCAGGCAACACACATGCTGTAAACAAGGGCCAACTGGCGATCTCCGTCATTCCGAAGGTTTTCCCAACCGTGTGTTGGACTTGTGAGAACTTTGGTCAAAGGGTACAAAGTAATGGCGGTTTGCATTTGAAACCCTTCAACACATAACTCGATCCCGACAGACGTTTATATCAGATCACATGCCTTTTTCAAGGCATCGCCTCCCGGCCTTCGCAGAAGTTCCTTGTCTCGATCAAGTCTCAATCCATCCACGCGGCTAAGTAAGTAGAGCTTCCAACCTCCTGGAACAGTGTTCGGTGGGGTGAGGAGGCTAGTTAGGGTGGAGACGGTGATAGTCTGTCTTTTGTGGTAGATTCGAGTATGAGGATATCACAGCGGGATCTAGAACGGATGGTATTGAATACGCTCGTTGACCCTACTGGCCATGGTAGATCCTAATCCCGAATTCGACTTAGACAAATTCGGGAACTTCGTAATACGGCTCCTGAATTGAGTATGCCGACGATGTCTGTCTGATTTTATCCCGGGTGATGATGTGGCGTTTGGCGGGCAGGACGCGAAGCTGAAGCGAACTATGCATAGGGATTTAGCGAGAGTTAGTGCGCAGGATGGGGGTGTGGGTTATACGCCTTCTAAGAGACCGCTAGTGATCAGGCTCAAGTAACTAATACTCAGGCTTAATACTATGGCAGAGGATATAACGCACCCCCTAGCGATTGCCATGATAATATCCGCTACATCAGATGGGCGAGCACGAAAAATTATTTAATTACAAAGCATTAGTTGGACTGGACCGGACGATGTGCGAAATTTAATATTTGTACACATACAGCATGAAACGTACCCAATAAGGAGACAGGTATGGTGGGAACATTGTATTCCAACACCTGCAAGTTCTTGTCGCAACATATTAAGCTTCCATCTCCACTGGAATGATAAAGGCCGACCAATGGGCCTCTGCGAGAGTGCGAAAGGCGGTATAGTGTTGGAGAGCGACTTGTCGAAAATCTGGGGTTTCCATACCCTCGCTAAGACGACGGTTGTTGGATACCACAACGCATTTCTTGACTACCGTAGGGGGGCTTAAATATTGTGCTGTAGCGACCGCTTCGCTCAGTTCTCGAGTGACCGGGACTAAGTAGAAGATGGGTCGAGTGCCGATCATCGCGATGCATGGAATAGTCATGGAGTCAAGCTCAGGTTCACCCAATCGTGCTCGGATACGATTATTCCACTGAAAAGTCGCGATGGCCTCAGCGATGACTTGCAGCTCGGGGTCGCGAACACTGATGGTGCTTTTATCCTCTTGGACCACCAGAAGGATAGTAGACGAGCCCTGAACTAGGCACATATTTGTGAGCGCTGATTGATTTGGATTGCCATTGATCAGTAGTGGAATGGCGTAACGAGATCGGAGAAGGAGGCCGCGCTTTTCATATCCAAGCATACGCAAGATCTCCCTCGTGAAGTCATTGACAGCAGACTCTTGGCCTGAATTCACCCTCGACGCTATATCTAAGTAACGCAGGAGACGGTACGTCTCATCAGAGAGCCCCTGCGTGCTGAGGGTACCAGAGAGTAGATTGGGGTCGAGGCTGTTGAGGCTTGCGACTGTTGGGAGTGGTTGGCCATAGAACTTATCTGGGGATTGGGAGGATACTCTGATGTTGTAGGCCAGCAGGTCATTCGTGGTCCAATTGCTGCCAGATTTAGCAGATCGGATAAGGTTGGCCATGGTTAAGCGTAGTTGGTCGACTTTAACTTTAAGGAGTCTTCCCCTGATTGGACCGAAGTTTAGGGTGAAAATCAAAAATAGTTCCAACTTACACCCGTTTTGGAACGCTTTGGAGTAGACTCCATATTCTTCTTCTGCGCCCTCGACGATGCTTCGTTGGCATGGCGGCCAGGCCTGGTGTCGCCCACCGATTAGTGCTATGCATTCTCCAACCAAAGCCGGGCAGTGGCTGCCTTGCAATTCAATTATTGACATCATATAGGAGGCTGACCGATGGCCAATAAAACTTATTCTCAATCATCGCCACCACTGTGTCTCCGCCTTCTACAACAACATCGACAAATGGACAGATGGATCTGTCTGATGGTCTTGCCAGTCTTCTTCGGTCATCTAATGGGAAGCACCGCCAGTCTGCGGGTGAGCCTTCATGCGCTCCTCAGCAATAAACGTTGCTCAAATCGCCCAGGTATGGCTTGCCGTTCAAAGGACCCCCATAACTGCCAAATCGGATGTCGAAACAACTTCCTCTAGTGATGAAACAACTCCCTCTAGTGATGGCGGTAGCGAAACCGGACTGATCACAGGCGGCATCGTGGCAGGTTCCTTAATCCTATTGATACTGGGACTCGGAATCGGACATATTGTATCTTGGGAATTACTGTTCAACTTCATATTGGGAAGTGCGCTTATGCTTCCCTTGACAGAGATGATGTTTTCTGTGTGTACCTATTTATTCCATACACAATCACGGCATATACTCACTTGTTGCGCAGTGCCTTTACGACCTCTTTGGTATTCGGCAGACTCTTTACCGCAACCTTGATGGAGGTTCGTTTGTTTAACAAAATTAATCCCTTACGGAAATTGATTGCTGAACCACCTTAGAGCTGAAGCTCGACCCGGGCTACACTGATGACGGTCCGCGGACACCATGGCAGAAAGTAGCTTCTGCAAGCAGATTTGTGGTGGGTGTCGGTCTTCCGACTGTGACGCTTTACGGCAGCAGCGACATTGGCGCCTCATTTTTACTCTTTGCGATAATCTATGCCTTCCAGGCGCACCATAATCGCACGGTGGTATTTATGCAAGACGTGATCTGCACAGCTGTCGAAATGTACGTGGTGAGTTTATTTTCACCAGTCTTGAAAACAATAGAGATTGATTCATAGAATTAAAAGCTATTGCTTTGGTGTTTAGGATGTGGTCTTATTGTTCACTGGTACGGTGGAGAAAAAGAAAAACCGATGACAGAAGCAATGTGTGACATTCTCCTCCTAGGAGGTGACCATGTCTGGTATTGGTTCGAAATCCTGCTCACTACAACCCCACCTACTTTCATCATCTCCACATCTCTCCGGCTCGATTTCGCAAACTACGCCGCCAGCGTCTCTGCCCGCAACGACTCAATAAACTCCCCGACAGATCTTATCCCGCTCACGGTCGCGCAGGTCCCAACAATTAAATTCACAACGACATCTTAAGGGTTCCTGGGACCTAATCTGACGACCGACTGGATCCTAAGACTGAGTACTGAACGTTGAACAAGCAGCCTGTGGTTCAACGAGAGCTGGCACGTGCGCAATGCGCATCATCCTTGTGCTCCTGCACAATACAAGGATAATTGCTTCCCCGTCCGGCCGACGATCGAGACGACCATGAAACCGTGAGCAGGAGTCCTGAAAAGATACGAACGTCGCCTGGTGTCGCAAGTAATGTCAGCATCCTTCTTCGCCACTGCTAAAACTCGAGTCCTGATGCAGAAAGTTTCTACTGCTGCCAGTGCACTATCCTCCGCCCAGGACCTTTGGTGAACACACTCGGTACCTGCGAACGCATTGCATCCAGACTCTGATTCCTTCTGACTATAAACTTCAGATGCATAGTAGCCAGGGGCGACGCCTCAGGCTCAGACCTTGTTGAATCAGCCAGATGAACATTCAACACAGCGAACTCTAGGCAAACCTTACACATAGAATAAGAAGTTGGATAGACATGCCGCGTACTCTTCCAGCATTGTACCCAGAAGCTACATGGGCTGTCCTAGCGAAGGTGACTGCCATGGAGGTGCTAGGGTCCTTGTCGATTTCAATATAGAGGATGAGGGAATGATGCTGATCGCCAATTATCTGCCCACACAGCTCATCCACTACCAGCCAAGCATATCGTCAACGCAATGCAGGCGCCAGTCTAACCACTTTTTCTCCCGTCGATGGTGAGAGGTCAGTGCATAACAACTTGACAAGTGCCTTAACGGGAATGACAATTGAATGAGCTAACATCACCAAAAAGTTGACAAGAAACATAGCCTGAATATATACCTTACAGTGTAGCTGCAGCCTGAAACCAACACGCTAACTGCCTCGCCCAAATCTTGGAGCCGTCACTATATCAAATCTTCCGATTCCGAGTCTACAGCTCGAATCTCAGGTGGGCATACTGCCTTGTTTTCTTAGCAAATGATACCAAATGACAACCCTGAGCCTCCACGTAAGCGTAGCCCTTTATCGCAAAGTCTTCTTGACAACCAATGGTGGGTAAAATAGAACAAGACATTCGATATATAGGCACCCATAAGGATCTGCGTGGCTCTATTTGGTTTTGGTTGCGTTAGCCACCGCCCTCTAAGTTCCTCTGCCGTATATGTCCCAATCAATTGATCTCCTTGTTTTCCGGCATCCTCAATTGTGGGCGGCACATCACAAATGGCCCTCGACATTACTTCTAAGGCTCATCAGTGGCCTGTGCTCCAATGTCTGAATCGTCTACGGAAGCCATCATTATAGGACATCCGGACACGTTTCAACCATCCGACGCTGCCTCGGCGCCCCCTGTAGAGCTTAGGTAAAACCTTGCCGCTTCGATTCAGTACAGCTGTCGTCTGACTCAAGTTTGTGTTGTAGACCATCACCACCCGCTGATTGGGTGGAGCATATCCACCTCAACGGAGCCCTGTATTACTCAAATCCAAATCGGCATATCATAACACCACACGATGTTAACAATGCGGAGATTTTGCAAGCAGTCTTAGCAGCTATGGACGATCATTTTGTTCTAGTGAAGAAGCTCAGGACGTGGCCTGAACGAGAGACATGGCCTCGATGTTTGGATAATTTCGACATTCTCGAACATGTTGTCTCTGACGTTGACAGTAAGTCTGGGCCGCGGATTTATCACGTTAGCTACGAATATCAATGCATCATCCATTTTGACTGTGGAAGTTCGTGCCTATCTCCGCTGCTTGTTACTCTGTTTGCTGATAGCTTCTCCAAGAACCTGATACCAAGCTTATTCAAGACTGGTGGAGGCATCTAGAGGAATACCCTATGCATCATACAGTATTGCCAAAGGAATCCGAGTTACTGTTCGTCAGCGCATTGACGTGGGGCGCGAGCGGTATGTTACCGTCACGTTCCGCCAAACAGCATTTCCTGATTTCCAACACACAGAGAGGGTTTTCGACCGTAAGGATACCACCTTTCCTTTCACTGACAGACAATGTCAGCGACTCGTGCAGGTGTACGAAGCTCTGAAAGGTCAAAATTGTCCACGACACCTCTATCAAGCTCGCTCACTCCAGAGTCGATTTTAGGTCAGACCATTGCTCCCAAGGAACAGATGGTAGCCCCAATCTTATGGCACATCGCAAGGGTCATGGTGGAAGTAGAAAAAGCTCGCTTCCGTTATAAATACGGGACTACAGAAGCTCGCATTTATCGAGACGTTGCTGTCCCTAAACCGGCTCTCGCAGTGCGAGTCCTCGATGCCGTGTTGATGTTGATCCTTTTCGGTGCCCATCTGATGTATCGGAAACGGCTGCAAAGTACGAGAGTTAAGGGAGTGGTATACGTGCCAGACTTCCAGAGCCTGATGCAGAGCCTTGTGGTGGAGTGGGCAGGTGAGCCATTCTCGTCCACTAGTACGTGCACAATCTCAGGGCTGATACTTGATAGATTCTAACTTGCTGGTGGGTTCTTACAGATACCTTGAGATCTGCTTTCTTACATCCATTTTATCACGTTGAAGGCAACTGTGTTGGTTTCGTAAGTATCCCTGATGCACTACATCTGCTCTACTCATGCTCGGTTGTTGCAGCGCAAATGTTGCATTTTTGTCGGTGCCGGTATGAATTTTTTTGCCTACCATTTATTATATGTACACTGAGCTAAAGTTGGGCCCAGGGAATCAATGGATTGCAAAGGACAGCTTCCCTGGCCTCATCCCTATTTGCAATGACGAGTATCGTTGTTGGTATGCACTGCTTGTCGTTTATTTTCTTCGCACAAGGCCGCTAAAATCCACGGCAGGAGTGCATCATGTCTGGCAACATCGGCAGAAAGGTAGCGCAGAACCCGAAGAAGCTGTAAGTATGACGATGTATTATCATATCGCGAATTGTGCAGGGCACTAACAGCATGTCACATGCAAGGCGAAATATCTGAATCATGTCAAGAAATTCGGAGAAGAATTAGACCTCACTGTCACAGCCTGCTTCCTCTCGTTACCAATTGTTGCATTGTTATGGTCTATTCTCAGCTTTACGCTTGCAATAGGGGCGTTCTGCATTCAGGACTCTGACTTGCGCGGAGAAGTTTTATTGGCAGCCATTTTCGGTGTTATGTGCATCTGCGGCTGCAGCATAGTGCTCTTCTTTTGGCACATATGGAAAGCATCGCGTCACGACGAAGTGGAGGACAATCCCAATTTCAAGCTAGGCTGGGAGGAGCCGCCATCTTCGAGCTGGCGAGAGAAATTTAGGAAGTGGAAGAGAAGAGCTGGGATGAAGGGGAAGGACCGCAAGGCAGAAAATGAGGAGGGCAGGAGTGCTGAACATGTCTAGGAGTAGCCGATAACGATTGACTCAACAATAGGTTGGATGGGCAACAATACAAACCACGCAACGGATTACTATGGCCAAATCGTGTTTGACTCAAATTCCAATGCCTTTGATTTACATTACTGACCGAGACTGACCGTGTACGATTGGACTTTGAACTGACGGACTATGTAGCATCATAACTTAATGATTGATTCCGGAACACCAAATGAACATGCCGCTGTTAACGAGTCCAACGCCAAATGTATCCTGACGTGTTTCTTTTGTCGCAAGTCAGCAGACAAGTTTTACGGGACTAGGATAGAGCACACGTGCCACCATCCACTTCTCGTCGATCAACTTCAAGCGTTGGAAATGGCAACTGTTGTTCTGTCTATTCTCTAACGGTCGAACATTACATAATATCAATCTGTCGGATGCCTTGACAACCCTCACCCAACCGTGCGGTCCCAATGAGTTCAATGTAAGGCATCCTTTGGCTTTTGATCCAATATAGGTCATGGGCTCATTTTGTTGTCCCTTGTATTCGTTGACAGAATGCTCTATGCTTTTGTAAACACCACCGGCATTCTAAGGCTTCCTTCGCATCATATTATCTGAGATCTCTCCCCCATCCATTGACTTTGAGTCTTGCACGTTCAAGTGAACTTCCATTCCGATGTATCGCGGACACAGAGTGTTGGAAAACCTCAGAACACTGCCCGCGAATATGTGAGTGTATTATAACCAGTACACGAATTACAGACTCAACTATATATGTTGTTGTCAAGTCGTCCTGTTCCAAGAGGTTGGAAGCAGTATGTCCGCATGGATGGGGACCTATACTGGCATAACCCAGAGCTGAAATTAACTACGTATGATGACATCCGCGACCGTGAACTGCTGGAGGAAGTACTTGAAATTGAGGAAGAGCATATGGGATGGTGTGACAACGACGGATTTGTCTTTCCCTGTGGAACCGAGACGTTTATAGGTACGGTCAAGGAGGATGCGGACGTTGTGCAACATGTTTCGCTGTCGAGTGGGATCATTTTCAGTATTGGAGATGGTCAGTTGTATCAATTTTTCAAGTTGATCATTTCTGACATTCACACAATTTGAGAAGAATTAAACATCCGATACGATGCAAAACAGTCGTTCTGGAACTATTTTTCCCAGTACTGTATGCACGTGCGTCGGCTACCTCCAAAAGTTGAAGTTGAATTTTTGAGTGCAATGACATTTGGCTCTAATGGTCTGTCATTCCAGAATATATGTGCATCTAGCTGATAATTTATCTCTGCCAGAATGGATTCTCGGTTACCAAGATACCACTTTCCCATTTAACGAACTACAATGTGAACGTATCATGGAAATTTACCAAGTTTTGCAAAGTACGTTGTGGCAGATAAATGAACAGGTCTGAATAACCCTCCAACATGGTACAGGACTGCACCAGAAGGAGGCTGGATACAGATATATTCCTTTGATGCTTTGGTTCATCTCGGAAACTATGCTCGTGATCGAGTCCAGGCGGACGACACAGGAATACAGTAGTGCCAAGATGTGGACATCGAAACACATAAATATCCCGAAACCGTCTTGGAAACTCCAAGCACTTGATTGCATTCTGGGTTTCCTCTTGTTTGGAACTCAGTTTACTTTTCGAAAAAGACTCCAACTGGCCTTGGCCAATAGGTCAGAGAATATTTCACATTTACGAGAGGTTATGGACACTTTTCTGGTGCAGTGGAGTGGTAGGTTTTGGGCATTTCAACAAAACCAGTGTCAATCCTGACATATTTTGTGTGCAGATTCCAACCTATTGGTGAGGCATGTTACATACATATTCTTCGGAACTGACTTGTTATGTTTTGTGCAAAGGCAACTGTGATGGTCTTGTAAGTAGACCAGCATCTGTCTAGCTTTATGTGATGTGCTGATATAATTTATAGAGCCAATGTGTCCTTGAATGGGCTGGTGAGACAGCTCTAGAGATCAACCCATCATTGCATTGATGGTTTAAATAGAAATTAAGTGCTGTGCAAAGAACAGCCTCTCTGGTTTCTATCATCTTTGCGTTGACCAGTGTGATCATAGGTCTTCATCAGGTCTGGCAGCATCGGATGCATCTTGATGCTGATATTGATGAACAGGTAAGTTGAGTCAAAACTTCAGTTAACACTCCATGACCAATGCATATTCAGTGGAAATATTTTGGAAAAGGAGATGTTGGTCCAGACACAGATGCTCAACTTACAGCAATTGCATGCTGTTTGGCGCTTCCAATCACTTCACTCATGTGGTGTATGCTGACCTTCACAGTTGCACTGGGTGCAATTTGCTTCCAGAACACTGAGTCCTTTGGTGAGCATGTACTCTTGACCACCATCCTTGGCATACTTGGTAGCTGTGCCTGTGGAACATCCCTCTATTTCTGGAGTATGTCTCAAAGAATAAAGGAGAAGGTGGCAGGTTGAGATACAGACTTAGGTAATCTCACACATGCACTTGAATGGGTGAGAGAAATGGCAGTGAAAGGGAACATGTAGATATATCCAGTTGTGAATAGTGTACAATGTGATGGCATAATGTCAAGTTTGATAGCTGAACTCATCCAATATACTGAGCAAGTCTGGTGAGCCGAAAATCATACATGCATGTCAATCACAACGCACCTGCACTACCAACGAAGCCGGCCAAGGTGAAACGTGTCCTTGTGAATTGATGTAGACCTGATCTTGGAAGTCAAGGTATAATTTCTCCTTAAAGCTGCGCCAAATAAAGTTGTAGAAGACAAATTGAGAGATGTTGACTGCTACCCACCGATTGAAATGACCCGACTGGCCAGGTGCCCGTGACAGATTTTTAAGACTGAAGATTGTACCAAGCACCACTGCAACTGTCTGAAAAGAACACATTAATCTCGTGAACGTACAAGCGGATCGAAAGACGTACACTCTCGAAGAAATGCTCTGACAGAAGCCTGTTGAGGGCAAACCGAAACTTCGTTAGCTTCGTCACCTGTCATAAATGACATGGACCTTACCCATGGCGTGGCACACCAAGGATGCCAGCATTCTCAACCGGTCGGTTATGCACGGGGTTCGATCCGAAGATGGTTTCCTGCAGGACAACATGGAAATCAGCAAATGTCAAAGATAAGTCTAAAAACGAAAGCGCACGTCTAAATTGGCTTCAGCCACGCAGACTATAACTCTTTCGTCCGTGTGCACGTCCCTGCCGTCACTAAGGCGAACGTCAGTAACAGCAGTCCGAACGACTCCAGAAATCTGTCAGCAGTCAGGAGATATCGAGTTGCATAAGTCAAACTGGATCAACATACGATAGGATCAAGTCCTAGACAATCTCATTTCAACAATGTATATCATATGGGGAGATACACTTACTGAGCGCTTCATGCACGTACCCCTGTATCTTTGCATCCGCTTCTAGCGTATGAAGGGTCGACAGTCGTGCAATATCTTCGCGAGCTTCTTTTCTGCCGTCGTGAAGATAGAAGTTCACGACATGTGCAATGGCCTTCGAATACAACGCGGCTGTGGGAACCACTTCAAAGAAGAGACTTGCTGCGATTTCAGCTACAGGGTGAGATCCTTCAACCTTCAAAAGCTGTTTGAGAAGGCGATCACTGTTCTTGTTGCCTGCACAAAAGCCAATCAACGACTGGATCAATTCGTTGGGAGAGAGCTGCATTGGAAATTCTTTAAAAGGACAACAGCAAGGAAGACACAAGGCTTACAATGCCGCCAGAAAACCTGGTGAGTTTTTCCTTGATATGTTCGGTGAATTGATTAGTTGTCTTACGGGCGCGAGCGCGTAGGGTCCAATCGTTGCCAGCATCGAGGTTCATATGGACATAGCTGATCACGTATGAAATAATGATACGGACAACGAATTGACTCGGACTCACTTGCTGACGTTGGCAAATTGTTCGTATAGATCTTGATATCTGTAAATGCCGCGAGGATTGCTTTGGGTCTTGGTCTCGAGGTCGAACTGAAAAGAATAAAAAGGGAAATAAAGGAGATTTATGGTCAGAGAAAACACGCGTCTAAGGTGTAAACGCACAAGTTTGTTTGCAATCCAGTATATCGGCAGCAGATTAATAACGTCCTTTACGATATCGACGTACGTTAAAGTAGAACTGGCGTGCGTGATGGACTTCTCCTTTATTAGGGTCCCTGTGGTATCCCGGAAGTATTCCACCCAGGTTTGAATATGTGGCCCAGAAAATAAAAACTGTTGAACCTGAAGGAGATGTGAGGCGGAAAGAAGATGATTTAGAGCATAAACACGACGAACTGTGGACTTGTGGAGTGCAATTCCGTTAGTGATGTTGGAAATATTCCTATCATATCCAGCTTGAAATTCCTTTTCGTCGGCTAGGATCCTCCCAGCATCTCGATAGTCAGACACAGTCATCGATCTCTTTGGAAGCGGAGGCCTCGACCAAACATACTCGTTGACAGGGCGGTTTGGCAGCTTTGCCAGATGATCCTTCAAGAACGGGGGAACAAGAAAGGGAAATTTGGCGTAAGCCGAAAAAGCTGGGTAGTAATCTGGCAAAGTCCGGTACAGCATCTTGCCGAGTATACCCCCCAATGATCCATCACTCTTGTCGTATTGACAATCCTGAAAGCCCCACGATGTAAGGTCGAACGCTAGAACACAACATGATGTAAATGACAAGATAACATGGCTAGATGTTTGGCGTACGAGTGAAGTTGGCCGATAAAAATCGGTCTCCCCGAGTCAGGGCCGCAGCGTCAGCAAGAATGGCCCTGGAGATGGTGTATCCTGGGCACAGGCCAGCACCTGACATGGGCTTCTTGGTTTCTTCCGCCTGTAACCCAACCTGATGCAGAGCGTCATTCAAATGGGTTCCAGGTAATAGCACAATCGCGGACTAACGTGTAGCTCAAGGTTATTGATGTCAGTATAGAGGGCTTCAGCAGCGGTCTGTGAAAATGTTTGTCAGCGAACCGACTGTGCAATAAGGACAGATCATACGTAGATCTCCTTGTCGGGATTCCATTCTTTGAACGATTCGTATGCTGCGGAATTATTGTCAGCTGATATATATGAGTGTAGGATAACGCAAAATCACGTCTGAGTCCCAAGAACCTTCTGAATTCGTTTAACTGTGCAATATAGTGTTAGTCGATCCAGGAGAGATTGACTACGAAGAATGCGCACTGAGCAGGCTCCCCAGCTTCTCGCTTGGTCTATGGCGAGAAGCTCGACGACTCGAAGGACTTCGGGAACTCCACGAGCTCGGAATGCACCAGCAGGCCGCTCGGTTGCATCCTGCAAGATTTGTGCAAGAGCTGCGTCGTCAAATCGACCATCCTTGTCACGCGTCAAGCTGGCACGATGTAGTCAGATCACTTCAATAAATGGCATGAATGGCACGTACCCTCCAAAAGTCCATTCTCGTACATCTGCAGGAGGTATCATCCCTTTCGCTGCACCTTCCAAGAACTCTCCTGGTGTCAGCTTGGTCCAGCCGAGAGTCAAATAATGTTTGCATAATGAAAAGTTCTCAAAACATACTGTGCTGAGGTCTTTGCCCTTGAAGAGCTGGGAAAATTCCTTTTCCACCCATTCAGTGTCCTTTTCGGAGACACAGGCGTGCCACCTGTATAGAAGATTGAACTCCAATGAAACCACGTTTCCCTGCCCTTGGGGAGATAATTCGTGCCCGAGTTCTCGAAACGACTGACCGGAAAATGCAACTTAGAGATAGAATCTGATGAAATTAGAAACACATCTATCACTTACATCCACGAGATTGAGCCGCCAGGGGTTACCATCCCTGGTAAGGCCAAGGATTCCACCGACGTAGTCTCCGAGAACGATTTGGACAAAGAACCCGCAGTTGACGAGCTTCGCGCGATTGAAAATCTCGTCATCTTGGGCGATACGTCTCTTTTCGTCGGCATGATCGGAATAAGTGTCCCATTCGTTGATGTCTCGGATCTTGCGCGCAATATACTTCAATCAGACCATATCAGCGACTTTCGAGACGGGAGTAAAAACCGCCGCATACTAACATTATGGTTGCGACTGAACAAAACTAAAAGAGCGCCGACAGATGGAGGCATGAATCGCAACCTATTGTCCGCAAAAACGTCATTCCACAGCATTCCAGTGCCATCCTTCTTCCTGAGACTATCAACATCCTTGTCCGAGCTCCCATACAAGATACTCAAGTCGACATAGCTGCTCACGTTATTGATGGTGATATTGTGAGGATCAGTATTAAAAATCGAATGAATAACAAGGTCTGCAAATGCGAAAAATAGGTTTGACAATCCTCCTGGGTGGGGTTCAAATTTTGTTCGTCGAAGAACGGTATCAAAGACAAGCCCAGCATCCGGCAGTGCAGACATGGGGGCGATGTTTGTGGAGGGCACAGATCGTGCATATGGGCTGCCAGCTTGGCCTAGAGCAGGGACGAGAGGGTTGTAGTTCGAGCCGTCAGCGCTCCGAAAGGCATACTTGACATTGGCCATGGAAGCGCCAGCAACAACGGAGGATGCAGGCTTCAGCTGCGACAGATAACCGGTTGGAGGGTGGGACAGATCGTTGTAGACTGATATGGCTTCATCAGTGATCAGGTTCAGATAATTGAATAGGTGAGCCACGTAGTTTCGCCATTGAAACTACCTGTAACTAATATATACTAGAAACTCACGTATATCGATGAAAAATTGTTGTAATTTTGTGGCACAGATGGAGTCCTCGGGGAGCCGCGATATCAACGTCAAAACCTTCTCCAACTAAAATACACAATTCAGGTACATTCTTTCTTCGGCTATGTTCCTTTGACTTGCCAAAAATTTACGATCATTGATACCAACTTTACCCAAGTTCCTCATGGCATCAATAAATGCTGGCTGGATACATCACGCACTTAAAAATTGCATTTTCGAATGACAATTAAAGGACTCACCAAGGCGGATATGGAGATCGGGGCACCCCTTTTTGCAAAAACCTCGACGTCATTGACCATCTTTGATAAGATACTAGGCACCGGTCGAGCACCATGAAGATCGGGGGGCTCTTCGCTCATGTGAACAAGCCGGAGATCGCCTCTGATGGCATTAAGAAAGCTGAACATGTCGACCAAGGCAATATGCACGAGAATTCAAGGCGTATCAGACAATGCCAAGTGGGTTGGGAACAGGAGAAGCATCTGTCAGTGGTGTTATATCAAGATGACGTGTGGCACAGAGCACCGGTTGCAGAAACCTCGTGCCTCGCTGCAAAAGGTCAAGCGTTCTGATATGACAAGCAGCCGACCGGCATGCTAACATCCAGCCTAGATATCAAATTACAATATCCGAAATGGTTATATCCTTATGCCATATTCAGTTGTGGATGAACCTGGTGGCATATCTGCTGTCACGTCCAAGAGAGCCAGGGTCGGTGGTGATGAAAAGTATGACGCCCGCAGATGGCGGTCATCCGAGGTTGTTGAGTTCGGGGATAAAGTAAGGGACAACGACAGCAGAAACCCTTAGACGCCCTTTCATCCTCAGCTCAGTAGTACCTTCTGACCAAATAAGAACCTCGTATGTTCCTTCATCGGCATCCGTAGTCGCATCGTCAACATCTACGATCGCACACAGGCTCCGAAATGAACAACCAGTCCCCATCTTCTTCAACCTCATTCCTTCCTTCCAACGCACTTGTGGAGAACGAGCGGGGCATCATTCGAGAACTAAACAGCGAATGACGACATTCCGGACTTTGGCGGACAAAGACAAAGCTGCTATGTAAGCGAAGAAGTAAAGGGCATCCGAGATTAATTCGAGCGGTTAACGTTGACTCCACGGAATTCCAGGTCATGAAGTCTTCCTGGGGATAACAGTCTTCCTCGGTAGATTGGCCGTTCACTACCGTCATCAGATCGCATTCTAGAAGTCGCAGGACTTCCGAAATTGGTATCACTTGCCCACCGCAAGACGAAGGCGACACACCGGGCGGTGAAGCGGATGGGAGATAAGCGAGGGTTGGTAAACGGAGGATGGGCGCAAGTTGTGACGATGACAACAATAAGAATGTTTGGCAAAGGTAGTGCTGCAGCCTGCGGGTGCGTGCACTGTCTTCTGAGTCGACGAGTCGTGATCGTCGACTCCTAAAAGCGACCTCCCCGGCCTACCTATCAGTGCCAGGGGTCCCGATCAGTTTGGGGTTGTCCCTTCCTTCAGGCTGGCCCTACGGCCTCATGTTCCTACTTTCCCATCGATATGCGCTTTCCACCATCTGATTACGATCTTGAACCTGATCAACCAGCGTTGACTATCAGCTCATGGAGAGCAAATTGCCGGAAGCAACGGACAACCTCAACGATAGCGGCTTGTCTATTTGGGCCCGCAAACTCAATTTGACCAGCTTCAGAGCCGACCCTTGGGGCTGGAACAAAGAATGGGAGATAGCCCTCCGCACGCTCTCTTTCTCAAAGGACGTCTACCCCGTGATGGGCAGTTTCATAACACGATTGGATCCCACAAAGCTCTCTGGGCACTTGGACTCGGAGTTGCAGAGGGTATCCAACCTTCAAAATGTGATCGGGAAGGTGTGCGACGTTATGGAGAAGGGGCATCTGGCCACAGCGTGGTTGGTTTTACCGACGGGTGGGCGCAAGCGACATTTATTGAAAGGGATGGATGACGCTTGTAAGCACGCATCATTGCAACAGGACTCGCGTGCACTGTGTCCAGATATTACAATCTCTGCAATGTTAAAGCAGAGAGGTCGTGTATTCGTTGATTTCCTTGATGCTTATTTGAAGGGGAAGAAGGACGCGGGTGAACATACTCCATATTTGTTGCCGACAGAGGGGTGGGAGACACCAGTGGAAAGTATTCCTCAGTCGGGTGCATCTGCAGAATCCATAGTCGCCCTCCTGGCTTGCTACAGGAATGAGTTCATTTGTAAGTCGTTGACCTTCATTGTAAGTCTCCCTGGATGGATAACCGTTCCTCCCAGCTCAGTTCATGTTTTACGCTCTTAAATCCATACTTCACGATTTGACCTGTGGCAGCGCTCGGATGGATCCTGTCACGCATTTCATGGAAATGGAGGTATCGCTACAGCCACGGATCAAGACATTACCTTCCATGCGCGATAAGCCTGTTATCCGCTGCGAGAACTGTACCAAACGTCCAGAGGAGATAGGACGCAACGTGAAATTCATGTTGTGTAGTGTCTGCACGTCAAAGCTCGATTTCATGGTGCATTATTGTTCACGGTGGGTATCGCATCCATACCAACAAGATCACCCTAATCATGCACAAACTTTTTAGAGCATGCCAGAAAGATGACTGGCGCGAGCACAAGAAACACTGCGGAAAAAGCAAGGTATCAAAGAAGCTTCCGGGTACCGTCAATGACCCTTTTTGGATATTTCCTGAGATGTCAGATCATCTCCGACACATTCCTATGAGTGCCGCAGAGAAGCAAGTAACTTCTATTGGATTTGGGAACCCCAACACCGCTCCGGCATACTCGCCGGCGCTACAGCGACAAGTGTCCCTCATCACTGCTGACAAATATGCGGATTACTTCCTGTTTGACGAGGATGACTGCCCGGTACGCTTTGTATTGCATGATACATCGACGAAGATGGTTTTCCGGATTGTTCGCTCGGGCGTTTTGTCGAGCAACGAGGAGCAATGGATTGGGTTCATTGCTGAGTGCTTGATCAAGATGATGGGACAAAAGCCGGGTTTGAGTCGAGAAAGGATTTTGGAGCAGTTGGGCAGAGAATACGGCGGTGACATTGCTGAGGAAGTAGCTAAGGTTGAGAGGAATCAGAGGATGCGAGCACTGGCAGTGTCAAATGGGCGTGCGGGAAATACGATGTTGGAGGTTCTGAGCGAGAATATGCTTTTGCTGGGGGCGGTCATACGTAGCACAGGACAGAGGTCTGTCTGAAAGCGTGGGTAGAGATTTACAAACCACCAGGATTTCTTTTTCACTATCGTCAACCTTGCTTCGTCCGCAGCACAGCCACTTCGTCCGCTGCACAGCCATAAACTTGATAAAGTCCGGATTGACTCGGTTCCGCGCCCGTATTGGCGATTTGTACCTAATTCCTATGCCCTGAGCGTGCGCATTGCCGCACAATGGCCTCACATGACGACCCGAGTCCATATCAGTAAATCTATTCATTTTAACTAGCGTCTTCTATCCGCAGAATCCCCATCCGTGAGCCACAGCTTTATTCGTCTATATATTTCGGGATGATACTAGGTGGGTTGCCAATTAAATCACAGCCTCTTTACCTTGCGCATCGTTAAACCTATACGTACCTACCTGCTCTTCATGGCCACTCCAATCACATTTCCTCCTATTCAGAATGGCGTCTACTATATCAGTACCCTCTATCCCGAGTTCTATCTCGAGCTTCAAAGAGATAGCACCCTCAGGGCTATGAAATTAAACATGTATTCCGACGCACAGAAAGTAAGTCAAGTCTCTCATCTTCAAATTTAATACTTTGGAAAATTCACAGCAAATATCTGATCCGTCCTATGCGTTTGCAGTGGAATATCATCCCAGTCGAAGACGGGACGTACCAAATCACATGTATACAGGGACACCACGAGCTTCCTTGCGAAACATATCACGCGCACAACCGACTGGCACATCATAAGGCACAGCTCTGGACGATCGATCCTCGAGGGACATCATTCATGTTAGTAACAACAGCCTTAGTCTCACCTCCGTTAATGGTACGAGATTGAGATTTAGTATCGGTAACGCTCATGACTTCCGCGTTCTCGACTTCTTTATGGACAGTAATGTATGTACATTTTTAATCCAGTTTTTATTCTATTTGTTTGTTAACACGACTGTTTGCCAGGTGGGATTCTCCGAACGCGATGTGGGTAGCTTCGCCCATTCTTAGAGCTATCAGCTATTGATTACATTCACACCAGAATGTTAGAGGGCAGCGTTGGGTCATTTACCCTGTTAACCCTCACGACGATACCTTGGCTCTTCGTACACAGATGGCTGCTATGCAACCTTACTCTAGTCCCGGCGCTCCAGACTCACACTACCCAAAGGTCTGCGAAATGCTCTAGTTTGTAAACCATGTCCGAATGACTTATTCGTCGGTTCTAAATTCAGAATGTCGACCCTAGACACAACCAGGAGCGGAAAAGCTGCCCCCTGGCCAATCCTGCGCGAATTCGCAAGACTCCCGTTACAGAAGGAGTTGTACGCGAGGGCATTTACCGCATCGTCAGCGCCATCCGAAAAAATGATACGGTTGGCTTCCTCGAGCTTCAACGTGACGGCACCATCAGGGCAGTTCCCCTTAACGAGGCTAGCATTGGGCAGAGGGTACCTACCATCTCACTTTGGCTAACGACGCCTGTATTTATACTGACATACTCTTCACCTACTTATAGTGGGAGTTCACCTATTACCAAAAGAGCAAGTATTACATAAAGTCATCACTCAACTCTTGTGTTCTCGCTTTTCGACCATCGGCAGCCGATCCAAATGTAACGGTAGCGGTAGGTGACGATAGCTTTCCCGTTCCGTGGACAGTCGAGCCGCGACACGATGCTTACTTGTAAGGGCGAATCACGTTCTCTATTCTTGTCCTTGACCACTTTTGTTTTTACCTTTGCAGTATCGGTCTTGCGGACGACGAACAAGTCTTAGACCTTGCTGAGAATGATACTGTACGTGCTTCTCTTCTCTCGGTTGTAGATGACTGAGATGATGACAAACATTCGATGTCGCTCACTCAAGGTGGTATCCGAGAAGCTAAATGCAAGTTATACTCGCTTGTTAATATATGTGTGGTGACTTACATTGTGTTCATTAGGGTTGTACAACTCAGCGGTGGGATCTAGACCCTGTACGACTCCAATATCAGCCAACGTTCCAAGAAGGCATGAGATACTTGATCAGAAACCATGCAACAGGAAGGGTTATTTGGCTGGGTGGTGGGGGACTAACAGCGTATGGGCACGATGATGGCGATACCACACTATATGTATGTCCCTGTTCCTTGGGAATATGCTCCGCCATACTGACACACTTCATAACAGTTCACCTTTAAAAAGCAGGACGACGGCGGAACTGCCATTCACTCCGTTGGCCGTAACATCTGGCTTGCGGCAGAACTCCAAACATCCACAACAGAATATAGTTATCGCTTCATTCCTTCAAAGGCTGGGGGGAAATTCTATTAGTATGTCACCGCTATCCAAGCTTCCATCGATCACTTCTGACCTTAAGGGGCAGCATTTCCCCTGACATGATGAGCAACCCTCCCAAGGTGATACAAGATAACGGCAGTAACATAGTGAGTCACTTAAGCTTTTGGTTGGAATTCCTGCATTTATGTTCATTGTAGGGGACGGAGGTACTCTTCGACAGCGAAAAGCAGATGTGGGAACTTGTTCCAAAGACGGGATAACGGTTTTTGTTCACTGTATTGTAACATTATGGGACAATTGCTGAGGGAATGTATATTCGGGAATTCACGACTGTTGCACACTGCTGACGCAATGTAGCAGCAGTAATGCCTTCAACACAATACGCATCCAAACGCGTCAACATCACACGTGAGAGCAATGCATGGCCGGACTATGTGACGAGCGCGAGAGAAGCAGCGGAGCCTCAAGAGAGTGAGCTGAGGATACTGCATAATTCGGAGCTAGAATATGTTGTTAGGGGGAGGCTTTGCTTGGTTGGGTTTAACTTGCCGGGTTTTGCCGGGGTTATGGGGACCGGGGGGGGCTTCATTTTCGGAACCGGGGGTTGTTTGGGGCGGGGGGGGCGGTTTTTTGCCAGTTTTTAAGCTGGGAACTTGAAGACATGATGCCAGAAGTCTCCCATAATGGGGGACCGGCTGACCAATCACAACCAGTCAAGCGCCAGCTGAACGACCACACGAACTCAACGGGCCTGTGCGAGCGAATCTGGCAGCTCTCAATCGCGATTTCGTACGGAGTTACTCTGAAGCTTGTACCAGTGCCATTTTAAAATGGAATGCTACTGTCTCCGCCGTCGAATCTCCACGAGTGACACCTGCCGGATCAGTTTCCCCCTCAATTCAATTTTTATCTTGATATCAGTAGATCTATGCCAAGCACAACTGCAAGATTCTATTCCGCCGAATCCCCACTTGGGTGCTACCACTAGTTTTGCGGTATACATGGCATACTTCTGGACCCTAGGAGGGTCGTGATAATATATCACTTTATAAGTTGGTGTCTGATATTTTCCGCATTTCATACCCATACTCATTTGTTCGACATGTCTACACCGATCGTATTTCCCCCCATTCAAAGTGGCATCTATCAAATCAGCACCCTCTTTCCTGAGTTCTATCTCGAGCTCCAACGAGATAGTTCTCTCAGGGCTACGAAGCTGAACAGGTATTCTGATGCACAGAAAGTATGTTAAATTCTACATCTTCTAGTTAGTACACAGCGAGTTATCTGATCCATGTTACGCTTCTATAGTGGAATATTGTCCCAGCTGAAGACGGAACGTACCAGATTACATGCGTAATGGGCGATTACGAATTGCCTTATTACGCGCGCAATCCACAAGCACATCATAGGACTCAGCTTTGGACTATCGATTCCCGAGGAGTGTCGTTTACGTGAGTCACATCAGTTCTTGTCTTGCTTTCGTGATTGGTAGAGATCGAGCTATAGCATCGCCAACGCTCATGACCATCGCGTTCTCGACCTCTTTCTCGATAACATGGTATGTATGCATCGACTTAAGATCTATTTTCATCCGATGTCTAATCCTACTGTTTACTAGGTGGGATTCTCTGATCGGGATGTGGGTACTACTCCGCCGCCCATGCTATGAGCTCTTATCATCTAATCGTATTGTTATTAGAATGTCAGAGGGCAGCGTTGGGTTCTTCACCTTATTAAATCCAACGATGACACTTTGGCTCTTCGTACGATGATGGCTGCTGTGCAACCATACACGAGCCCTGGTGCTTCAGACGCCAGAGTTAATCAGCAATCAATCCTCAATCCCCAGCCTGAGTCGTACCACCCAAAGGTCCGCAAAATGATATTGCTTTGTATAATGTGTCTAGATCGCTTATTCAACGGCTGCACTTCCAGAATCCTCAGCCCAATCCTGCACGGGTTCGTAAAACTCCCATTACACACGGAGTTGTGCGTGAGGGCATCTACCGCATCGCTAGCGCTATTCGAAGAAATGATGCGGTTGGCTTCCTCGAGCTTCAAGAAGATGACACCATTAAGGCAGTCGCTCTCAATGAAGCTAGCGACGGGCAGAAGGTACGTCTCACTCCGTCTATTAATGTTCTCCTTGTTCAAATTCTCACATGCTGTTCTCCTACTTATAGTGGGAGATCACCTACTACCGAAACAGCAAGTTCTATATCAAGTCCTCGCTCAATTCTCATGTCCTTGCTCTCCGACCATCCGCAAATGATTCAAACTTGATGGAGGCAGTGGTCGAGAACGGCTTTCCCACCCCGTGGACAATTGAGCCGCGACGTGACGCATACTTGTGAGTGAGAGGCGGTTCTTTTTATCCTTGTGACTAACCTACTTTCAGCATCGGCGTTGCGGATGATGAACTTGTCTTGGACCTTGCTGAGAACGACAATGTACGTGTCTCTGTTATTTCTTGCAGTTTAGCACCACTGATCCGACGACATCCACCCGCTGATATTCTAGGTGGTATTCAGGAACCTAAGTGTTGGTATCACTGATTTTGTTGTACATTCGCGTGACTTACCCTCCCTTTGTCAGGGCGACACTTCCCAGCGGTGGGATCTAGACCCTGTGCGGTTCCAGCATCAACCAGCTTTTCAGGAAGGCATGAGCTACTTGATCAAAAATCATGCAACTGGAAGGGTTATCTGGTTGACTAACAATAGACTCACCTGCTTCTCTCATGATGACGGCGACTCGGCACTAAATGTATTTATTTTTTCTCTTCTGGACATCTCTCTTTATTCTCATACATTTTATACAGTTCACGTTTAAAAACCAGCCAGACGGGGGTACTGCCGTTTATTCCGTACGCCATGAACTCTGGGTCACATCTGAGCTCGGCACGTCCACAACAGAGCACAGCTATCGCTTTATTCCTACAGAGACTGGCGGAAAATTCTACTAGTATGTCTCCGCACTCAAGCCTGTATATTTCGTCTAATTTTGGGTGACAGCATTTCCGCTGATATGATGAGTAACCCTCCCAAGGTGATGCAGGATAGCGGTGATTTGGTACGTCGCTTGAATTTTTGATGGGATTTTCGGCATTTATTTCTTTTGCAGACGTTGACTGTACTCTACGAAAATGAAAAGCAAATGTGGGAGCTCGTCCCAAAATTGGGATAGCGCTTTCATGCTATGGACTACATCGTAGTTTTCATTTGGAAGTCTGGACGTAATCCGAAATTATAGCGCGAAACGTCACGTCATTACCTGTAACTCTTGTACATTTGGCGACAAAGTCTAGTAAATGATAAATGCGCCATCTCGCAGGGATCCATGAAATCGGCAGATGTTGCCAACTTTAGAACGAAGTCACAGCTCACGTCTATGAAACCCTGCAGTGAATGGGATACAGCTGTGGGTTAAGCACATAAAACGAGGCTATCTGTATTTCTGCATGCAAGAACAGGTTTTGTGATTTCCAGTCGCACCGTGGCAGCCACAAGTCACGCAAGCGGTCAAGAAATTTTAACTTGCTTGAAGATAGGTATGTAGATTTATTTCAGGTAGCTCTCATTAAGAAACGACAGTAATATATCCATATTATGTAAGTACATGCTGCTATCTGCGTAAATCCGACGATTGCACAGTACTTTCTGCATTGAGTTTTCATGGTCTGATTGGTCAATTACCGTTCCCTAACGAGCCGACGACAATTCGAGTTGGACTCTACGCCAGGTTGCCAACAAACCTTGGATGAGCTTAAGATGGGCTGCTTAGCTGTAAATGGCCTGAACGATTACCCGCAGTACACTTCCACATCACAATCCGATACGATAGTCTGATAATCCGGTTACATACCATCCTGTCGATGAATGGCTTCCTAATTTTATTGATTGGTATTAGCCAACATTTAATCTGCAACGGCTTATTCACCAAACTGTGTATCAATCTATAATTCTAAATCAAATCAATAACGCGAACGCCGTTTACCAACATCCCGCCGGTCATCTCCTGCAACTCTATCCCCTTGTCACATACGCGAATATAGAATTTTGGGACATCTGACCAGCTTGCAAGGCCGAGCTGTATCAAGCCCTCTTCTTCTAGCTTGGTGAGTTCTCGCATGACCCACAGCGCGCAACTCCACCCTTTCTCCGTGTGCGTGTAGGGCAAATATGTGTTTCCTTGTGCGGCTGGGTTCTCCGCAAAACGCTCGCGGAGAGTGTCCACAGAAGCCTGGACTTCGGGCAGGCGAACACACCCGACGAAGTTATCTTCATCAGGAAATCTGACTGCCTCACTCTTAAACTGCCAGTCCTGATCAAGTTTGATTTGGAAGGGATGGACGAAGCCAGAAAGTGCATCCGCGCTTGGTTCTACGATTATCGCCCAGTGGAACTTGCCCCTGTCCGTGGTCCTTTCCAAAGAGATGTATAGTGTAGTGCCCATGTCTGATATGAGTGAGTTATCTGTTGAAGATCAAGAGTTAGCGGCATCGATGTTTTCGAACTTAGCCACGTGGTGCTCTTCTCACTCATGCGACTACCAGGCTTCACCCGTTTCCTCAGTCGATCCAGTTGTACCCGACCTTTACATTCATACCATTTTCGCCCTCTGTCATCTCTTCCGCACATCTATTCCCCGGCCTCTTCTTCAGATACACGCTCGGAGTCCTACCCAGATTTCGGCACCTACTCAATAATCCTTCCTCCAGAACCCTTTCAGTTTGGTACATCACATATTCCCATTCTTCCAGTCCCACCATCTATACCGCATCCGCCATATGCCATTGAGAAGGACTTAGGGAATGACCAAGGCCAGATTGATGCTGAAGCGGAGGATCCTTGGGAAGGGGATGGAAGGATCGAACTCAATACGGATGAGGAGAGAAAGGTTAGGAAGGCAGCGAGGCTCGCGAGAAACGTCCGGGAATTTGCTTGTGGGCTAGTTAAAGTGCGTCTCTCGTTTCCACCTTCCTTGCTTGAACACTGGCTTATTTGTTACACGATAGGTCGGAGTTACAACAAACAGCATAGATTCGGCGATACACGAATTCATCACGGCTCACAACGCATACCCGTCTCCGAGACTATACTCCGGTTTTCCGCGTTCGTGTTGTACAAGCGTGAACAACATTATAGTGCACGGGATTCCTGACGAGTCAGCATTTTTTTCCTCCATGCCTGAATAATTTCCCCATAATTGAATTTCGTTGTCGCTTTAGCCGGCCTCTCGAAAACGGTGACATAGTGAACATAGATATCACAGTATTCCTGGACGGATACCACGGTGACACATCAAGGACTTTCCTCGTAGGTGACGTCGTACGTCCAATCGCCTCCTCATTTAGCGCCGCGACATTAATGCTGCGTATCATATATTCTGTACGCCATTATTATAGGACAACCAAGGTAGAGACCTTGTCAAAACAACTGTAGAAGCTTTAGAATTGGGTATACGGGCATGCGGACCCGGGCGGCCTTTCAAGGGCATTGGAAGGGTATGTTTTTTTCTCTACCCTCCCTTTGGTTGTGAATATTGTCAAAATTACTGATTTGTATTATTTCTCAAAAAGGCGATCCATGACTTAGTGCATCGGAGCGAATACTCTATCTCCTTGCAATTCTCAGGCCATGGGATCGGGAAGGTATTCCATCGGCCACCTTGGATATTACATCACGGTACGTACGTTCTAATCTGGTTCCTGCCTTCAGTTCCAATCCCTACTTGGTCGAATTTGGAGCCTTCTTGACTGTTTCCAAGTGACACATGATTGACTAGCTTTTGGTATGCCACGTTGATAACAGCGAATGATGAGCCTGGAGTGATGTTGCCTGGACATTGTTTTACGATCGAAGTACGGTCTCATATGATACTTGGGCGCCTTTTGCTTTGCTGATCCCTTTGATCTACCCAAGCCGTGTCTCGTACAAGGGTCAAATCCTCGTGGATGGATATTCCCTGACGGATGGACGACGTCAACAGAAGTAAGTCAGTCCTTTATTGCCCATCGCCGACTGCTTTCTATTGCATTAATTTGCCTTTACTGATGTGTACCCGCAATCTGAAGAACTGCGCACGAAGTTCACAGGAGGAACATATGGTACTCATCACGGAGACCGGTGCCGATGTTCTCACGAGGTAGTTAGATTATACGTTTATACTGTGACATCTGTACACTATAATCGGCTGCCCATAACAACTTTATCACCCCTCGTTGTTGGCAATTGAGATAGGGTGAAGTCAAGGTAATATATTTTAGGGCCTATTAAGTAGACCATCTTTCTGCTGTTGGTAATTTGTACAGAGGGTGTATGCACTATTCAGCTCAAGGTGAGTCTACTAAACTGCTATTACTTTCGACTTATCTGACTCACTATGACTAGATCTCAGGAACGAACTTGCATGAGTAAATTTCGAAGGGTTCGTATCTTCATATAATAGCAAGCTGCCACAACGAACAGGAACTCATTACTGTGTTGATCAGATAAGAAGCAACGATCAATCAATAGCACCCAGATGAGAGTCAGGGTCCCATTTGTGTTGGGCTCAATTGCCACTCGGTCCATTATTAGACTTATGAAAAGGAGCTCTACTTGGTCTGTTCTTGTTCACAAGGTTCACGGGGTGCATACATTTTTCTAAGCGTCCCTGACAGCGTGTGTCTCTCAGGTTTAGGTGTGGGAGTGGTATTGTTTATTGACTTTTTGCCATGCAGGACCAATCAATCTCGTGGAAGATTTCGGTTGATCTCAGAAATAATTTGATGTGTGGTTAGTCGTTTCGGTGCACATCGTGTTTGCCTCGATTGCCGTATTAATTTCTGGCCTCTTCATCACTAGTGTGAATAATATGCACATTAGACGCTTGTGGCAGCACTTGCGGTCGACACATATTTTCGATTCTGATATTGCGATTGTTGATCATCCCAGCCATCATTTCCTCTGTGGTTTCATGGCCAGGGGATACACCTACATTCCCGTCTGTTACATACATATACAAGTACGCTAGGCTGGAGTCTTTGATTCTGTTAGGTAAGAAACCGCAAATTTATAGCACCGACGGGTACCAATACTTTCTCATATTCAGCCGTACTGATGACATATTTATCCCTTTCTTTTCAAGTACCTGGGCTGCCAACCACATTACGAACATGATCCCCGTCATTAGAAGAAGTACGCCAACGCTGTAACGGCCCTGCTGTCTCGGCTGTCGTTTCGGTTTGACGATAATCACCTTGCAGGACTCTGCGACGGATTTTATCGCTACCGCTAAACCTCTCTGGTGGGTCCTCCATGCCACCGCAAGGATTTTCACCTCTGTGATGCTGATGTCCGATTTCTTGGCCAGCTTCTGGCACATGTCTGAGGCTGACGACCAGAATCGGCAGATGATATTAAGATCAGACAGAACTCTGACTAGAGCCTGTTCAATTTCGGCGAGATGTTTCGAGCTTTCGGGATTAGCAACGGCATAGGCCGGTTTGGTCAAACCGGAGGCTGGTGTAGCTGGTGCTGTTTCCCGGTTTATGCGAGCTTCATGCAAACGGTCAAGGAAAAGCTCTTACGGCGATTCTGAGGTGTCCTACCTTGCGATTTCCAGATGCCAAGTGCGTCTGTCATCCATTTTCCAGAGCGCACTTCTATTCCCGAACTGCTTCGTTCTGAGGCTTTGCTCCATTGCTGCTGCTGATTTTCCAGCTCGTCAACATTCTTCTGGTTCATGCCAACCAGAGTTATGGCTCCTTCGTGTAGCTCCATCGAGGAGACTGATAGCGTTTCTAGGGACTCTCGGCAACTCTCTGCAGGCGCTGTTGTTATCATCTCACTTAGAGTAATCACATCCGATCCGAAAGCATACGAATCTTTAAGGAAAGAAAGTATCCATCCCCAGCTAGCCTGCAGAGACTGCCGACGATATTCGGAACTTTGTCGTAAGTTTGGATCGCGGTCTCTTCCATTGGTCAGGGACTGTCGAAGGGCGTAAAGTGAGTGCATCACGGCTTCAATATCTATTGACAATGTGGTGGCAACCTCCCCGAGGTTGGGCTGTAGCTTCAGATATGAGCTACAAACTTCGACTTCCAGCATAAACCACTCACCACAATGTTTGCATCGGCTGCCATGGTGGGAGTTGCAGAAGGTGCGTGGTTTCTCTGTAACGCCACCAATACTACTAAGCCGCATCCAAACTGTGGCGTTTGTAGGTCTCAGGCAGTAGACGCCCATGCCCTACTTGGACTCACTTGCCTGCAGGTAGCTAGACCTGCAGGGCGTGGCACGGCGATTGAACCTCAAACACAAACACGCGGCCAACGTATGGCTTGCTGTTTTACTCTCGTTAATCACATCCGTTCTTTTGGGTAATTTCCTATCTTCTTCCCTACTTGGGTTCCGGCCGAACTTTGTATAATCTTCGCTTCCGGAGTGATGTTCGCTACTGATGTCCCATTTGTTATCTTCACCTGAGAGCAACGCACTAGCCCTGATTGAACTTCCCTGCGGCAGCGGAGCTGAACTCCCGCATTAAAGCTGCAGTCCAAGTTAATCACACATTAGCCCAAAGCTGAGAATGGACCCATGAATCCCAGCTTACTGATCATGAGCTCTTTCCAGAAACATCGTGTATCGCGAATGATTATTTTTGGAGATCAGTTGGTCGAGGACTCTGACGGAAGACTGTACAAAAAAATAAATGGAATGGCTTCATTCTATTTTACCGTTGGCGATTGTAATACACGTTGATATCTACGTCGAGTGCCTTTCAATAATTCACATATCCCTTCATCACCGCAAGCTCCGCATTCAAAATACTGCTCGTCGCCGCACCAATCGAAACATTGTTCGCCAACACCACAAACTTGACATCCAGCACTGCACACTGCCTGACCCTCCCAACCGATACCCCTGCCCCATTCTGATAATACCGATCCAACCTCGGCTGTGGCCGATCAACTTCCTCATGCACAAATATTGCATGTCGCGGCGCAGAAGGACATCCAACAGCCTGTATATCAGGCGTGTATGCGGCCATTGCTTCGCGAACCTGCTGAGGACTCGGTGGTGGTCTGCGTTTAAAGCGCACGGAGACACACTCAGTGTGTCCATCAATGACTGGAACACGATTGCAGGATGCGGATATTCGCAAAGGATTCTTGGCGTGCATGTCGAATGTTTTCGTACCGTCGTCTGCCTCAGTAATACCCCCTAAGATTTTGAGTGTTTCCCATTCTATCTTCTCTTCTTCTCCGCTGATATACGGAATAATGTTATCCATAATGTCCAGACTGGGTACACCAGGATAACCTCCACCTGAGATAGCTTGCATAGTTGTGACGATGCATGACTCGATCGGGCCGAATGATTTTTCGAGCGCTGCCAAAGGTACGACGTAGGCGGTAGTTGAGCAGTTTGCGTTGGTGACAATGAAACCCTTCTGCAGGGGAGGCGAGTGCAATGACCGTTGTTGGTGCACCATGTTGAGATGTCCGGGGTTGGCGAGGGGAACGATTAGCGGCACGAGAGGGTCACGTCTATAATTTTTTGCGTTGGAGAATACAGCATGATCTGCATCCCGGAAGGCCTTTTCTGATGCGACATTTGAGTATGGTTGGGCTGTCATGACGTTTTCGCGCACTCACCTATATCTCCTGCTGCATCTGCATCCAATCCCGAAAATATAACCGAACATTCCGCAAATTGATCTGGTGTGCATTCATTCACGATCGTATCTCGCACAATTGTAGGTATCGGTGAAGTCTGCTTCCAGTTGACAGCTTTGGCATAGGTTTTGCCGGCTGATCGTGCGGATGCTCCCAAAGCTCGGATCACGAAGAACGGATGTTCTGCCAGGAGAACTATAAATCGCTGCCCCACTGTCCCTGTCGCTCCCAACACCCCGACTTGTATCTGTCGTTCGTCCAATGGTTGCATAGGCGGCGATCGTTACGATTGTCTCCTTTACAAAGCTAATCGTTATCAGAGTTCTGTGTGAGTTAGTAGTCGCCTCAAAGTCGCCTGAGCAATTTTTGCCTCGTGCAGCCACGTGGCTTCTCATTTTCCTTCATCAACACTGATGTCGACTGCAGCAGAGACAGCTGCCCAGCTCATTTACGCTCCCAATGTTCAGCACAACCAGACTCTAACTACCGTCAAATTTTTATCATCGTGTTTCTCTGGGGCGGTAGCAGGAATACTGGGGCTTGAGAACTGGCTTGGCTTCGCGCTGTTCTTTACATCCACGCTCCTGACATCAGCGTGCATATACGCAATCAACTGTAAAGGGCGACCAGCCAAGTACCTCCAAGGTGGTCTGAGTGAGCTAGTTAATCCTGGCCAGGATAACGTATTCACGTTTATCTTGGTCTGGACATTATTTTTCGGTACGTGTATTTGCATCCGTGTTCCTAAGTTTTCCTCATTGAGTTTTTAGGTATTGTCCACGGTAAAGAGCGACTGTCATTCCCGCCATATCTATATCTGACATGAGCTATCATCGCAGTATACGATTGAGGAAGTGAAACATCCATCATTCAATCATCCGCCAACAGCCGCCACTTTACGTGTCCTTCGGTACGTATCTGGCGAACTACGTTCGCGGCCCTGACTGAAAGCGCTGTTGCTCATTTTTTTCCACATACACAGATGCTCGGGATTTCGATCGTCGCATGATGGTCTGACTTGCATGCATAAACATTTGAATCACTGTCTTGGAGTGCGCTTTTACAACGCAATCAGAAGTCCGTCATTGTCCATGTCTTTGTTTCGCTACTATCACGGGACCACACTTTGGAAATTTTCATTTCTTACGTTCCGAACCTCGTGGATACAATACTACAGTCCAACTATTGAAATATGCACCAGCGGCTGCCCAGGATACAAAAACTTAAGGACTCTCAGAAGGTGGTTGCGTGTGTCCGGGGAACATTGAGACATGCCATCTCGGGTTTCACCACCAATGTATATGAGTTCCGAACATAACCGTCTTCGTAGTGCAGCGGCATTATGGAAAAATCATCGAGATTTGTTAAAGGGTTGTCAGGTGATAGTATTCCAACTCCATGTTGATGCATCATAATCCATCCAGCTGATTTGAGTACAGAATATCGGACAGAAATCTGGGGCGTCTTCCCAGGCACCGTGGGGATGGTCCGATAACTTCCCGACGGAACTAGGACCGTATAGAGACACTGGAATAGAATAAACTTGGAAATTTAGTGATGCGCAGTATTTCCCGACGACAAAATGGGTTTCTCGTGGAGCCTGATATTGCACTAGTAAGTATACTAGTATCATACATAACGATCGTGGCGGAAGTCCCCGGCGTGACGGATCGTGTCAAGCCCTCGTGCCTACGCAACGTGTCGTGGCTGTGCGCAAGAAGCACAACGAATACAAGGCGTCCCAAAACGATCACAACGTCTATTAGTTTCAAGATCAAATGACGGAACTACCTCTTTATATTCTGCTTCCATCCTGCAGCCATGTCAGGCCCATTTGTTCTGCTTCAATTTGGCTCTGATCCCTTTTCAACCAAATTAGAAGACCTTGAGGGTCGTGCGGCGTTCACGATGTAGGTTGATTTTTCTGGTTATGTCGCGTCAGAGAATTGAAGTATAGCGGAAAATTAGCTCACGGGTTGAGGATACGCCCAATATCGTGACAAAGCTCACCCGAGAAGCAGAGTGGGCACAACAACATCCGGACATCATGGGCCCGAGCAATTCTTTCTTTTACTTTGGACCTTCTAAGACACCAGGCTACCTGGTGTATGGAAACCTTCCCAGCCAGGCTATGTCTGAGTCTTTGAGACAGAAGAAGGAGGCGAGCTCGTGTGTACATTTTTAATCTTCGTGGTTCCCGATGTTATAAAATTTGAATGGAGCAGGTCTCGATATTTTAAGTCGCAGAGTGGAAAGGAGTGTAAATGGAAGCCAACTCCACGGCGAATGGAGGTAGGAGTCTCAGTCCCAACAACTCCTGTTCGCCGACTCAAGTTTCGTAGTGTCTCTGTGGTCGCTCAACCATTGCAGTATGGGAATTAGGCGAACCCGAAGACATATTCAATGCTCGCCTCACAATTAAACCAGCGGGTTTACCCATTGTTACCGAAATTGTCACGACCCTGACTCTACTCCGTATGGCCCAGGCTTTAAACTGGTAGCTAAAATTGGACGCCCATCTATGTTGATAGTACCCACAGGATTAGTCGCTTCCCTCCATGTTTCACACCACGCCGGTCTTCTTCGCTTTACTTCATTCGGAATTTTAATTCAAGGACACGTGTAAAATTTCTTTCATGCAGCTTCGGATATCTAATACTCCTACCCACACTTGACACACAATGAACCATCAGGGAAAGGGTGCGGGTAGCATAACTCCGTTCAGGCGCCTGTTGCAGCATTCAGATATCCCTCTTCCTCATTTGAACATTTCCCCATTTACTCTTTACGCAATTCGTCTCGCAATTCAATCAGCCTGGACCATTCCGGCTCGTCCTCAAAACCCCTCGATCGCCCAAGAAAATTTCGCACAATGCTGCTCCCTTGAAATTTCCAGTTGGATCCTTCGACGCGCGGCCCGAAGTTTCTCAGCATGTCCACAATTTCTTCCGCCTCCCCAACCGCTGCACGCCATTTCGTCACATCCGCCTCTCCCTTTTCGAGCGTACCCGCCGTGCTGCACCTGTAGCCGTCCAGATGGGCCTTGAGCGCATCTGCCCACCGAGATTCCCAGGTAAGCAGACGACCATAGGCTCGGAATATACGAGAGGAAGAGACTCGAGGAAGGATAGTACGTTCAATGAGATCCGTCACTCGTTTCAAGAGTCCGTGGCCTTCGTTGGGATTTCTGGCAACATTCTGTGCAGTGCCATCCCCCTCCACCGCATCATCTGGGTTAGCTGGAGCCCTGGTGACCGCATCAACGAGACGGTCGAGAACATCCTCGTCTACGCACTCAGCGCCGATCTTGGCACTTTGTTCTTCCACAATACGACCTAGTGCGCGGCATGCTTCGGACAGCTCCCCAACATCCACGCAGACGATCATGTAGTTAGCCCACATACGCCAATTTTCGTAGCTGAACTTAAGACCTTGTTTCAAGGCTTGAAATGCCAGCATCTTGTTAGAGAATGGAACCTGGTTGGCACTCTCTTCGTCCAGCTTATATCCATGCATCAGTTCAGACTCGAGTCTCGGGCGCCACAGACGCTCACCTTTGCGTCCTCACTGTCGGCTTTCTTCCCCATCCGGAGGTAGATGCTGGCCAGATTATTCCAACTCTCACCATCTTCATCATCAATCATCACACATCGGGCAAAAGCCTCTTTAGCCCCTTCCCAGTTCTCTTCGCGAATATAAGCACAACCGAGGGTAAACCAGGACCGCGACAAGAGGGGATTGATAGTAACTGCACGTCGAAGGTAGACAATGGCTTCGGCGAAGTCTCCTTGTGCGAAGTGGTATCCGCCCAGGGACCGCATTGCGCGACCTGACGTCTCTTTCGAGATAGACCAGGCGTGACTGTAATGTTCCAATGCATTTTCGGGCTCCAGATCCCCAAGAAGACACCACAATTTAGCTTCCCGTGCACTGTCAAAAATTTGTCTACGATTACCCGACGTGGCTTTGCCTCTCGAGATGACGACTTCAGCCTCGGCTTTGCGTCCTTCTAGAAGGTCTCGTGTGATGGCAATTGCTTTATCCGACCTCTCCATAGATTGCCAACATTTCACAACCTCTTCCCACATCTCCAGCCGCTTAAATATCTCCAACGCCGACTTGACGACCCCAAGTGACAGGAACCGCAAAGCCAGCTCCCGCTCCATTTCCCACTTGCTTGGTAGAGAGATGGAGTGAAAATAGAGCAGCCTCTCTGATGTGGTCGAATCGGCTGTGGGCATTTGGTCAACGAGTGCCTGCAGCTGCAATGTGGACCGCTCGACTGTTCGCGTCCGCGACGACTCGAGCCGGGAACGGAGCAGTAAAGCCATGGTATGTATGGACCAATTCCTGGGGTGGGATATGACACGTTCCACGTACGGCGACATCTGCTCGCTTGTTAGCCCATGTGATGGAGATGTGTTTCTCACATTGAGGCAGAGCGACAGGAGGATACATTGGTCGAGCGGGTGTAAAGGACGTTGATTGGCGGGGTTGAGGTGACTGAGAAGAGAATTCGACGCTGAAGGGGTAGACGAAGTGAACTCTGTCCGCTCCAGCAATGTGTCATCATTTAGCGCCAAAGCTTCCGGTACATTAGCAGTCGCCTGTGTATCAGACACGTCCCCGTCTCCATCCCCTGCAGGATGTTCCGTCGCGTTCTGTTCATTTCCTGTCTCTGTCTCCCGGCTCTCAGCCAGAAGTACCAATTGACTAAGTTCCGTTTGTTGAAATTTGGTACGTTTGCCCAAAGCTCCTGTCAATTCATACTGCAGACCGGTAGCCCGAGCGGCCCGTATGAAATAATCAGCAGCAGATTTATCATGAGTGAAGTGGTGCTCCAGTAACCCTTGTTCGAGTAATAATCGCCCTGCAATGTGTGGGTGGATGGCAACGTTATGTATCAGCGGATCAAGGGAAGATAAGACAGATTGGGGAAGCGCTACGGACTCGTCCAAGATTTGCTGATGCACAAGGGCAACTCGGAGCCGCCACCAGGCAGCTGATTGGATGTGCTGATAGGGGGGATTTATGAGGAGTTGGGCAAGTCGTAGGAAAGTTGGGGATTCAGCTAAATGGTACGCAGGTTCGCCGCCATACGCGAGTTCTGATATCGCTTTTGCATCGAGGATGTCATCTGTGATCGGATGAGTCTCCGGGGAAACGACGATTACGTCTGATGGTTTGACGTCAAGATTGGGGCCAGTCCAGTTGGCTTGTACGAATGCATGTAGACAGGCAACTGCCAGTGTCAATCGCAATAACTCATGTGCCCTTTCATCGTCTACGGTAATTGTTGATAGGTTAAACAAAGAATCAAATGGCTGGTCCAGATCGACATTTGACCGAATTTTGAAGATTTCCCGTGCACAGGAAGACGTAAGTGGTTCGCGAAACGCACCGTTTACAACATCTTTCACTAGATCTGCAATGGCACTTTGAGAGGAATCGAAGGAAGCGGATTTCTCGGCATCCCATTTTCCTGTCAAAAGGGACTTTTCCATCAGTTCAATATCCAGAATCATCTTGATTGAGGTCTATCAATAATAGGCGGTCGTCAAGCGTTTGTAACAAATTTTGGCGTTTGCGTCCAATTTGTCACTCACTGATCGACTAGGTTCGGACCGTGCCGAATCGGAATAGTATGCCTTGTACGTCAAAATCCAAAACAGCGGCAATTCCGGTGTATGTAATTCCGGTGTACATGTATCTACTACTTGGTATGTAAATGATCATACATCTCCCCAACCACGTTGCTTGAAGAGTGGGTCTAACTGAATAAACTTGCTCCGAGTATTCCATCAAGGTCGAGATCATGGTTATATTTTTGACCGCGACGGCGGCATTGTGACCTATAGATTGGCACAAAAATCAGAGCTTTTGTAGACATCTCAGAGTACAAATGCTGCACCTGAACGGCAGATGCTACAAGTCGATGGTATGTTGTATCCCAGATCTACCACGGGGTCAGGACATGACCTGAAGAAAAAGCCGACGAGACCCACCTCACACCGACAGGACATAGTTCGCCCTCCTTTTGTCAAACTGGTGCTTACGATCTTCAAATCGTTACCCCTGGCAAAAGTAAGCAAGCCGCCTGACCACTAAGCTGAGAAAAGAGCACAATTTTGCCGGAGCGTGGAAGACCGTATGTATCGCCTGTGAAACCCCTGGGTCCCCCGGTGAGTCTCCTTCTTGCCTGTCTAGCGCGACGATCGATAGTGTGGATAATCTACATAATGTGTGAGGGTGGTGCTAAGGATGCAAGTGAAGCGACCACACATGTCAACTAAATACATTGCACAAGCACCATGAAGGTACTTTGCACTGTTTGTCATGTCTTCCCGGACCCTCTTTATTCAGCACTTCCACTTTCAACAACCCAGCTTGCACAGACCTTCAGTGATGGTAATCTCGGCGACAACTTTCCCTTCCAACCTCCCAGGTTCATTAGGCATCTGGTTGATAGAGATTTCTGTGACCTTTACTCTACGTCCAACAGCATCCCCAAAGCCCGCCCCGCGAGAGGTGAACACGTCCAACCATTTGTAGACCACCCGTTTTGCTTCCCTGATCGCATTTCCTGAAGTTGCATCGGCTGTCTTCTGGTCAAAGGGTGATCGTCCCTCAGGCATGGCTGAAACTGGCTGAAAGCGAGTGTCGAAGTCATCATGCTGATGTGGATGGTCCGGTTGGCGACCGGTGGTTTTGCCGAGTGGCCTGAAGACTCTGAACTTAGTGCGTAGAAAGATTGCTGGCACAAGATACAACGGCCCAAAGTTTACACAATTTCTAGCTGATATTTTTTTAAAAACGCAGAGTATCCTGAATCTCAGTCATGTAACTAAAATTGTGCAGATTTATAGCTCAGCTCGTGGATGGAATGGAAATGGGAAAAATCATGTATTATGTGAATACTGTGAACGCAACTTCAATGTGAGCTTGCAATTAATGGCTCAAAAATTGCGTGAGACCTGCGATATTACGCACTAATCTACCTACCTACCCATAGGTCGCCCAGCCCACTGGAATGACTCATCGCACCCTATATTCTACAAGGAAGTCATTACCATGTCATCGCCTATCACCGCTGGCGGACCCTCTAGTAGTTCTCCGCACGCTCTCCACAACCAAGGATGCCTCCGGGAGACTATAAATACACCACATCCGCGCTTCCAGAATCACATGGTAATGAATATCTTCAAAGTCGACAATTAGCTGAACACTATGGGTACCAATGGCATAAATAAATACTTGGAAAGGACGGAGGCGAAAGTAGTCTGTAAAAGAAGGTTACGAAATGTAAGTGGTTCAAGTTGTTAATTATCAATGATATCAGAAGATTTTCTCGCAGGTATAGCGAATGCGTACGGGATCATGCGGGGCCATATCCTATGGACGGACGTTCTGATTCATGATTTCGGATGTCATTCACAGATGTTCGGCCGCGCCATGAGGCATACTATAGCGACTGGTTACAGGTGTCAGAGTCACTGCATTTCAAATGGTCATCGCGAGGGAAATGTCACGTGGGATATAACGACAGGGTTATGTCTTCCTGGACCAGCACCGTGTACTATCTTTTGTTGTAATTGCGGCGGCAAATTATCTGTTATTGGAATGACATAATGATGGCTAGTATTACAATTGCGGCATATGGACGTCCTATGGTCATTTTGGTGCAAATCGCGTTTTGTTCGATCGTCTTGATATGCACTGATACCGAAGCTCAAAAATGTGACGGAGTGAATACCTGTATACAGGAAAGCTGTCGCAAGGCTAAAAAAAGATACCCAGTAAGCAGTAAATGACCTATCGTTTTCTTTTTTTCCCGTGTTGTGTCTAATGGTATGCTTATGCGATTTATGGGTAATCTGAGGACGGCTGATTCTACAAGGAGCCGAGATATGTTCTTAGTTTCGCGAGTGCGCGTGCGCGGTGTGAAATCTTTTCTTTCTCTTCAACCGTCATCTCTCCATATCTGTAATCTTGATTAGCGACCACGTATAACAAACGATATCAAAGTTTTGTTTGCATACGTCTTTCCGGTTCCAACCGGCTCAAAAGCGGCATCCCACCCAAATTGTGGAGATCCTCTAGCAGGAACAATGTTTCCGTCCGTTCTTCCCTCGAACAAAATTGGTTCTGACCCGGGCCCAGCGCTATACGCAAATGTGCATAGTGCCCAGGCCTCTTTGGTCGAGAATCCGACGAGGAGGTCATTGAGGCCTTGGTGCCCAAGCTCCTTCATGAAGTACTTGATATACGGGCCGGGTAGGCCGTTCAAGGCCTTGAAACAGAGAGCTGTATCTTCGGTTATACACGGGCCTCCTAGCTTTGAATTGATCAGTCCCGGGAATATCCAACCAATAATGGGCATACCAGTTCAGCAGCTCTGCGACACTTTGCGATAGCCACTTCTTGGGTTGATCCTTGAACCTCCGGGACTAAATTTGAAAAATTACAATGTTAGATATACGTCATATCGCAACATGAATTAGAGGTAGGCAAACTTGCTGTCAAGTTCTTGTGAGTCAAGATCGATTGGCGCCGGTCCCTGCGATAAGATGTGCTTGACTTCTTTCAGTTTATTTGCATTTCCGGTCACAAAAACTGCTCCGATCATGAGATAGGGCGACATGGCAATGGTCGGGGCTTACTGAGTGGTTTGGAGGACATGGTGGCACGAGAAAGTCAAGAAGTCCAGATCGAGTTACTGGTGGCAGTTTATGCCCGTAAGTTCAGCCACATGTGCGGAATCAATAGCTGACTTCTCAGTGTTCCCCCACCCGTTTGTTGGTTCCGTTATCATTTCCTGCATTTGATCTTCATCTTCGACCACCCCTTGCGTGTGACCTGCTCTGTATTGCTCTCATCTGTTCAGCTATCTAATTTTGAAGAAATTTGGGTCCCGAAATACAGGGTTCTCAGGTCAAGTAAACGTATTCACTGGTCCTGACACCACACTCCAGCGAGATCTCAACGAATCAGTCATTCCGACTCAGTCATTAGTCTTAGTTTTGATCTTGGACGACCGTAAAGCCGCTATCTGCGCAAGAGATGCCAGATTACGTCTACGCCCTGCATGACTTCCAACCGGAGCACGATGACGAGGTATCCTTCCGACAAGGCGAACGCATCGAGGTTGTAGAGAGAGACGACTTATACAGTGATGGATGGTGGCAGGTGAGTTATATTTATTTCAACCCCAAGCCTCCCCGAAGACATGTGGCATGCTGCATATCAGCCGGGCCTTCCTTTTCTTTCCTATGACAAATTCGAAATGGGTCATATATCTCATTTGCTCTCTCTTTTCAAGGGCCGAAATTTAGCTGGGAAAGTTGGCTTATTCCCCCAAAGTTATACCACCGCTGCCCCTCCTATCACGGGCCCGTCCTCCGTCTCGATTGACCCCCCAATGCCCCAAGCCTCAGGTACTCTTCAGCCCTTACATGAAGAATCTGAATTCCCTTCTCCGAATGAGCAAGGTGCTGGGATGGGGAACGTCGTCAATGGTCATGTCAAACAGCCAAGTCAGGGTGACGAAGTCATGAAAGCGACCATGACGGACGTCCAAAAAGCCATCGAACAGCTTGGTCGGAATAACGGTAATGGTGTCCGTGATGATCGAAGTTTCAGCTTTACGAGTATGAGGAGTAGGGATGGGGATGCAGACACAGACACAGACATCGATATGGACACCGATCGGGAGACCGATGCCGCTGGTGACGACTGGCATCGGGATGCTAGGATGAAATTGGCCGAGCAGGCTAGGAAAGTGGTGGAAGAACAAAAGAGGAAGGAGGAGGAAGATACACCGGTTGTGAGGACTATTGCACCTCCGATCGAGGTCGAAATGAGCGATGAGAGTGAAGGGGAGGATGATGACGATGAGCGTCACCACATGGGTTATGCGAGAGAACACCCGCACATTTCAGAGGAAGATGAGGATGAGGCCGAAGCGCTACGGGCATATGCGGAACCTAAAGAAGGGCAAGCAGTGCCCCGCGATATTGATGCGCCCATACCAGACGAGTCTTCACTACCAACAGCTACAGTCCAGCGTACGGCTTTTTCCAATCTTCAGCCTGTGACCCAATCGGCTGCTGTCAAAGCTAAACATTCCTCCGTGACATCATTACCGACTCCCATTTCTCCAAGCTCGTCAAATGCCATTCCTTCAGTCGAACCTGTCTCTCCTACTCTGTCCGTCCCAGAGAAACAATTTTCGCAGATCACACCCACCCCAACTCCAAGCACCGCCCGCGAAGCCCATGCTGCACTTCCTTCACCAGCCGCATCCTCTATTGGCCAGCAACAAACTTCGAAGCACAGCAGTTTTGCGTCTTCCACAAGCCACGGATTGAATTCCTTGCACCCTCCTACTTCTGAACGGACTACATCAATGGATAAGAAACCGACTACTCACCCATCAGAATGGACCATGGAAGAAGTTGTTGACTGGCTGAGGTCCAAGGGCTTCGGAGATGATGTCTGCGATAAGTTCATTGGTATGTCTTAACTTGCGATTGTAATGGCGGGCATATCTCAAGGGAACTTTTTACAACTTCGTAGAACAAGAAATCACAGGCGACGTTCTCCTTGACCTTGACGTCAACCTTCTCAAATCGGAAATTGGCATTCCAGCCTTCGGAAAGCGAATGCGCATCGCCAACTTCATTGCAGACCTGCGTCGGCCCCCTTCGGTTGTCTACTCAGACCACGTCACAAACCCATCACAGTCGATCTCGCAATCACAATCGCAGCCGTATGGATTCTCTCATTCACATTCACTTTCTCAATCCATCCACAGCTCTGCTCGGACTTCGCTTAATAGCCCGTACTATACTCAGCCGTTTAGCCCTGGCTTCGGGTCGATTATGAGTGTGGAGAGTCCGATGCACACTGGAGATCTCCCGGGTACCCCGCTTACGAAGGAGCAACGCAGAGTGTCAGACCCCGTGTCGATTGCAGGCCGCAATACGAATTTGGTGGATGCAGATGATCAAGCAAGTGGGATCCGAGGAGGCATGGTAGGATTAGGTCTCGGTGTGCCTGGTGCTTATCCCGCTAATGTTCTTAAGAATCGTCCTGCGCAGTTGACGTTGTCGCCCAGTGATAGCAATCTTGTGACTTCAAAGGCGGTCGGTGGAGACATACCGGACGAGGCTGACGAGGAACGCGCTGTTGCAAGCGAGGTGCGTAATTTGGTTTATCATTGTTATTATTGCCTCAATAACTCGCGTTTCATTTTAGAACGAAAATACACATTCCATCAGCAAACGTCGTCACATGTTTGGCCACTCGACGGACTCTGGGTCATCTACCAAGCATGATGCTCCAACGAACAAGTTATCAAAAGAAGCCCCATCTTCGCCACGTTCTGGTGCGAAAGGTTCATCCGACGAACGCGTCGTCTCCCGAGGAAGCCGGCGGCAGAGGAGTATGGACAGTAGTAGGCCCGCAGATCGGCATAGTCTGTTTGGCAACCCCTTCAACGGGACAATTGGCAAGTCAAGAAAGCCTGCGCCCAGATATTCGTATGTCGTTGATATCCGTCATCGATCGACTTTCTCCAAATACTGACCAAAGGACAATGTAGGCTCATGGATCACGATCCTCCTTCGGAGAAACATTCTACTTTGAACTTGTCTCGACTATATGGAGGTACCAGCAGAAAGTCTTCTGGAAGACCCTCGACTTCGGACGGCAGCACTTCTGCTACCAGTCCCAAAGAGCTGAGGGGCACGAAGGAGAAGGAGGAGAAGAAAGAAAAGAAGGTGAAAACCACAGAGAAAGGGACCAAAAACGAGGAGCTCGGGCCATCAGTAGTCCTCCGAAAACGGACTGAACTCAACGGTGAAATCCCCCCTCGTAGTATGCAGGCTTTGAAGCCCGGCCAAAGTGTTCTTGAACAAATAGGCGAACCAGATCATAAAGGATGGATGCGCAAGAAGGGGGATCGGTACAATTCGTGGAAGTCAAGATATTTTGTCCTCAAGGGACCACACCTGTATATCTTGAAGAGTGAAGACAAGTCGGTAAGTGTAATTTACTCCCCGTGGGCGAAGTGTCTGGTTTTGAGACCTTGTGGATGTCCAGGAAACCAAGATTAAAGGATATGTCAATATCGTTGGTTACAAGGTCCTTGCGGACGAGAACACCGATCCCGGACGTTATGGCTTCAGAATTGTGCATGATACCGACAAAACGCATTTCTTCAGCTCAGCCGAACACAATATCATTCGGGAGTGGATGAAAGCGATTATGAAGGCTACAATCGGACGTGATTATACCAGTAAGCTACTTCAGAAGAGTGTTCGAATCTGAGTTGCTGATCAACGTTCACAGAGGCGGTTGTGTCATCATGTAACATTCCAACAATTCCTTTGACTGTCGCTCAAGCTATGAACCCTGCCCCTCGACCTCCCTCTCCGACCGCTCGAGCTGCCACTCAAAGAGCACACCGGCAGGAGAATCCCAATCAGTTGACCAGTCGTGATGCCAGGGTTTTAATGAGTCTGCTCTCAAGTCAAGGGGGTGAAGATGGTCAGCCCACGTTCTTCGATCCGCCATTACCACAGGACGAGAAAAAGGCCACATTTACTCCTCCAGCATCAGCAAACATACCTGCAATCTCATTCAATGCGCCTCAAATATCCCCAATGAGCTCTAAAGGTTCTTCTGTTCCCCCAAGACCATCAAGGCGGAGTGACAGCGTGTCCGCGGAATTTGTAAGCCTTTTTTCTTTTCTTTTAACTGGTCTAACTAGTCTAACTGTACATTCTTATTTTATCGCAACGTCTGCCTTTACCATCAGACCGGAATTGTTGATGCAAACCTCATCGAATGGGCAAACTCGCATCTGCCCCCAGCGCTCCAAATTAGAGATCCTGGAGGCTCTCTTTGCGGTGGCCTCGCCCTCTTCCGATTGGCAGAGTCTATCAGAGGAAAGCCGTCCTCACCTCCAGTGCTCGATTCAGCCTTCCCGTCAGGGCCGAATGACGATAAGCTGGACGGCCTCTTCAAGCTTTTCGACTTCTTGCTCGATAACGACGTCAAGGTTGGGAGTGTGAGTATAAACGAGGTCAGACAGGGGAAGAGGGACAAGATTGTTCAGCTGTTGATTGCGCTGAAGGCGTGGGATGACAAGAGGAAGGCTATCGAACAGTCTATTGTGAAGGGAGGGCCGGCGAATGTTTCATACTGGGCCCATGTGTGAAGGAGTGTTGAGTTTCGTTATGCAAGGTATCACCAGCTGTCGTCATTCCTTATCATTCTGATATCTAGCCATTCCTTTTATTTGATCTTTTGGTCATTGTATTTTTGTATATGACGATTTTTGACTACTGGATTATCACCGGAATTTTGGAGTCCTAACGTGCCCAATAGAGCCTGACAAGATGTCATACCGACCTGAAAGTGCCGCTCATAAGACATGATGCATGATTGTCGAGATAAACGTATCGGCTCTTGGTATAAATTACATTTTGCAAGATACCATACAACAGAGTACTCTGTCAACTCGACCGACTTGGAGGGAAGTTGTATGCATACTTGTGTCAATGGAAGTTAGAACCGGTACCCGAAAGTAAGATTGACGCGCATGGTCAACACATGGTTTGCCGAGAATCCTCAAGCCAGTTCCGCTTACGTGCATCGTCTTGTATCCTCACTTTGCCCCAGCTTTTCACATGCAAACCGACTCAGTGCAAAGGAAACGCAAATGGGTTGAAAGTACTGAATATCAAACAACCGATGGCGAAAAACGAGCGCACCTCCGAATCGTGACAGACATCAGCTCTGCGAGAGATAGCGATCTGATGTCGATATGCGCAGAATCCAGCGGAAGTTTATCCGCTGTCGATTCACTTTTCGATGAACCCACCAAACCCGCAAAGCCGTTGAATCAAGCTTTACGGACATCGGGGGAGAGGCGGTCTAGTTTCTCACCTAAAACCGTCAGCCTTGCCAGTCGAACAGTACCACCCATCCCAGGGCTATTCGCACCCAAAGTTCGACTACCTCTCGCACTGGCTGACGAACTGATGCAAACAAGCATGAATAAATATTTTCGCCAAGGAAGCGTCAACCAAGTCATGCTTTTTGGACGCGCCCTTACATCTGGGACCGACGAGAGCGGGCTTCCTCTATTTTTGACGGAATTACTATCCACAATCTCGCAGCTGTTATTGCCCGAGCTGCCGGCGCGGACGTATGCGTTGCTGTTTCCTTCTCCAGATGCGCCTGTGCGCGCCCGACAGGCTATCCTGAATCTTTATCATCCTGGGGAAGGCATCTCTCCCCATGTGGATCTTTTGAACCGATTTGGTGATGGTATTGTGGGAATCAGCTTGGGTAGTGGATGTGTCATGAGCTTTTGGAAGGAAACGAGTGAGGAAGGACACCGAGGGATATCGGATGTACAGGCGCCAGAGGTGAGGAGCAAGGATGAAGAGCATTGGAAGTTATATTTGCCCGAGAGAAGCATTATTGTGTTATCCGAAGAAGCACGATACGAGTGGAAGCATGGCATTCAAGGGCAAACAGAGGACTTCGTCGAGGGGGAAGAAGGTCACGAGGGGGAGTGGATTACGAGAGGGGTTCGGTTAAGCATAACGTTCAGATGGTTGTTGCCTGGCGCAGAAATTGTCGGAGAACCAGATCAGTGATGCGATCAGCGTCGAATATTGCTCTGTAATGTTAGAAATCATTGTAGATTGGGCAGAATGCTGACCTATATTTGCCTCACTCGACTAAAGGATGGGCGGAGCGATGGGAAAGCGAAAGCGACTTGCGATTGATCATATCTAACAACGCGTGGAGGGATTGCCACCCAGCACACAAAATCTTCTCTTGCTACTCATTAACTTCATTCTATTCCAATCTGCATCCCCCGATCAAGATCATAGACCACCACGGAGGGCTAGCACTAGATGCAGGACGGATCCTGCTGCGATATTGAAGTCCTTCGCCGTCTTATCATCAGGCCTGAGGCGCACGATTTAGCATCAAGTCAAATTATATATATATAACACTCACATTTGCCTGCCTCCAAAGATCAGCCGTTGCTGTGGTGGTGGAACACCAGACTGCTCCTCTACTTTCTCCTTGATTCGGGTGATCTATTGGGATAATGAAAACGTCTAGATCAACATAGGGAATCATTTAACATGATACTCACTTTATCATCGAGATCAATGTCAAGCTCGATCTAGCGGAATCATGATGCGAATTCAGGACTAAAAGTTAGTGGCAATTAAATTAAGCACCTCTTTCCCTGTCAGTGTCTAGAGGGACAAATGTAGTGAGAACGCATTACAAGGAATGTTAATTCAAGCTTACCTTAACTTTGATCAACATGGTTGGCGTCTACGTACAAGTCGCGTCGAGGACGTGGTCAAACTTAAAGAGAGACTACAAATTTGGTCGACTCCGCGCCCGATACAGGACATTATGCAAGCAACCCAAACAAGGCAAGACCGGCCCGGGGCAGGTCAACCTTTTGCATTTCTACACCTTCCCAAATTGTGCGACGTTCGTACAACCAGTCGGAACTTGATAGTTTTGAAGGACGATTCATTTTCTTCTCCCAAAATACACCCGACTCTCTCAACTCGCTTCTTCTATGCCATCTTCACTTCTCCGTTTTTTTTTTTTTTTTGGCTTATGACCAACCGCAACAGCAAGTACTTTGATCACTGGTAGATTTCAAGTTCTAGCATGTCATCTAACCACGATCTTCGACGGCCTTCCCTGCGATAGTAGCTTTCCTCAGGACTCAAGTGGAATCTATGATGCGTCCGGTGCCTCCAAGTTCATGCAATTGCCCATCAAGCATTTCTCCGCAAAACGTACTATCCGTAAAGCACGTACACGCGGTGGTTTTTGAACATGTGAGGATTGCTCTTAGGGCTGATGTTGCAGAATTATGCTTCTCATGATATCAGAAAACCTACGACATAACCAAGAGCATCAGAAGGAAAATACATGGGAAGGCGAACAATGGCTGCTTAAGCGCCGGAACACCACGTCCCACGTTTTTGCTTCCATAATATAGCTGTAGCTAAGTATTGAATACATTTCTGCGCTATTCTGACTGACAATACAAGTTATAGTTCCACCAGGATTCGATGATACATCTGCGTCATCTTCCTAATATCTTCCACTCCTATGGGCGGCGCAAGGTATCCATTTCGATCGTAAATTTTCATGCCCTCATATTCGAACGGAGGGGTAGCTCCCGGTACGCAGTAAGCCGGTTTGACGCCATAATCGTTATACTTAAATGCATCTCCTGGAGTTTCGGGTGCAGTCAGAAGAATGGCGTTTGTTGAATCGATAGAGATGTCGTAGTCAAAGTAATTCAGAGGAGCCAGGAAGAAGCTGTTAGATATAATATTAGTGTCCGAGGTATACGTTCAATATGCACCAGCATACCTAGACGCTGCAATGTTCGTCTTTGTATTTGGAGAGTCTTCGGCCCCTGGGAGATGATGGGTTCCCACGTTAACCCACGCTACCAAGTCTTCCTGCGTGATATTCTCCCCGTCGAAAAAATTGTGGAAGTCAACTACTGGTGCACCTGGTAAATTGGCGTTCCACATGCTGCTAGATGAGGGCTCTGAGTCCTTCTGTACAGAGACTGCCAGATTATATCTCGCCCAGTTGGCACTGTTCAGCAGCCTTTTTGACCCCACAACCGTCTGAAAGAAACAAGTCAGTCATGACCTGCAGCAAAAACGGAAAGGCAGACGCGCATTGTGAACTGGTGAGTAACCGGGGTGAATGGCATAACCTCGCGGAATGCCCCATTTGTTAGTTTTTTCTTGATTAACGAGGGCGTATCCTCCTTGAAAATTACTCGGATATTTGAGCAAGGCACCATTTTCGTTAGTAATATATTCTCGCGTTATCTTTTGCTGTATCACAGTTTGACCCCAGTCCTCATCAAACCACGGTTGAGAAATCTCCTCTTGACTCGTGCTCGTATGTAAGAGGGAATTATGTACACCTGCGATGTCGAGATCGACCTATCCACACAAAGTATCAGTTGATATAAAGCAAAAGGCGCCCAAGTAACGTTTTACCTTGAAGTTAATGACATGGTCGTGAAGACTTCCCACTGTGAGTATGTCAGAGACTATCCTTTGAACGGAAGAGCAGAGTCACTAACTTGCAGTGTCGCGTATCTTGGTGCCATATCCGTCTTGTTTTGAGTCCCAGAAACCACCTTGGAGATAGCCAGAAGCAGATACTCGGACTTCGATGGTACCGTCCAGATGTAACATATAATCAAACTAAGAAACGGTCTAGGTAAGATATTCTGTACACATATAGCGGTGAAACTGACCACTGAGATGCGAACAGATCGGATGCGCGCTTGAGGTCAGTATGTATCGTCTACACATGGTATGCCACTTACGGTAATCATAACTATAAAATTCGATATCGTCAACTGAGGAGGTAGCTTTTTGCAATAATTCACGACACATACTTTCCAACTGTGCTGATACTTCGGATGGTCAATACATACCCCTTAACTGCTCCAAATTCCCCGTCCACAAAGCCCATGTGTCTGGTAAGTGGACGTCCAGTATCATGCTCGAAAATACAGATCGCCCGTTCTCTTTTGAAGCTACCGACATCAGAATGAGTGGTAGCAGGAAGATACACGGCTTCATGAGGGCAGTCGTAGCCTGGCAGCAAGTCTTGAACCAAGGCACCCATACCAAAAAAGCGATCAAGCCAGGCTGTGCCAGATTGAATCGGATCATTTCCGGCTGAAATTGCAAAAACATCAGCAACACTAAACTGTATTTCATAAGAGACATCAGGACCATATTGCGCCAACGCCTCCTGAGGTGCAAGCTGCACAGGATCTGGATCTGAATATCCGCAACTTTGATGCATTCTGACAAGATAGTCGCACCTGGTACACAATCCGTTCGTTTCGCATGCGAATGTCCCATAGGCTAAGTCCCATATCCCTATCGAAACCCAGGTAGAGGCCCCATCCCATCCACGAGATATATTGCAGTTTCCGATCGACTTTAAACCGTAGGCCAGCAAAAGATACTGATCGAGGACCAGGAAGATGATCAAGGTCCAATTGTAAGCCCACACGTTTTCTGGAACTCCAGGAAAGATCTGCGGAGTTGCCAGGCCTAGACGGGAAACGCTTAAGGGTTCCGTTGTGGAATGCAACTAAGAACGCCTCTGTGCTGAGAAATATTTGGTGATTGTACACAATCTTATGAGATTGGTGAGAAACCAAACAAACGGCCACTAGTTTGAACGCACATACCTTTAAGACTTTCCACTGTGAAGGGTCCGTACCACATACATCTACGTACTGGTAGAAACCTACTGGTTGTAGGAAGCTTCCTGCCGTATTGTGTCGCCAAGTTACCCATAAACGTCTAAACTCTCCATCGAAGCTGAACGGGCCAAAAACGTCCGCGCTAAGGGTATCGTTGGGAAGACCCGCAACCACGCCGCCAAACAGATCCTAGTCCCATTCAATTTACTGCGGAAGCAAAAGATCACCACGCTCACTTTCATGGGATCCGCAAGAGGCCGCGTGACCCTCCCTAGAAACTGGGCAAGCTCTTCATTTAAAAACAACCCTCTCGCGTTGTAGGGAATACCGTCCGGATAAGATGGGTTCCTCAGCTCTCGCATTTCGGTCTTGGGGCCGACCGGCAAGGGCCCCACTAGATAATCCTTGACAATAGGTTCCGGTTGTGCGCCATGATGGATGGTCACACGAGCGTATCTCTCAGGTATGGAAACAGACAACGGAGACTCTAAATATGCGAGTGCCTCGGTCTTGGTCGGGTAATATGCCTCTAGGTTATAGATCATGTTGTCGCTACTCGCGTAAGCGGGGTTTACTGCAGATAGATTCAGTCCTCGTTCAGGAGCTTCGAGCCATCGTCGGATCTGCGCCGCTTCTTCCAGATCGATTGACGCCCAAAGGTTCACCGGAGCTGGTGGAGAAGCTGGAGGTGGAATTCCAGACGGGCACTGTGGAACTCTTCCATTATAAAGTGTATCCTTGTGCGATTCGAATGGAGACAGCGCCTCTGGTCCATATTGGAGATAAAAAATCGAAATAAGCGCCGTAACGAAGAGGAATGTAAGAGCGAGTCCGACATGACGCGTTTTGTTAGCGCCAGACTTCAAAACCTGCTCTTTCTTGTGAATTTCAGCCTTCAAAAGCTCATACCTTGTATCCATGGTAGTAGATAACAACCAAGGAGGGTCTGCCGTTGTTCCTGATCCGAAAGATAGGCAAAGTTGGCCTCCGAATGAATGCCGAAATAATAACGTGTAGACATTGATCCATCAGCAATGAGTTAGTACACATTATAGCAAGCACGTTTATGCAGTGTTTGTATGCATTCAGTTATCCTTGTCAATGTTTTGAGATATTTTTGAGTGGTGTTGTAGCATGGTTCATTTAGCGCTGACAGCGTTAAATATTCCCAAATGGGATTAGACCACCCTTCGCCGCAGTTCCTATCGCACAATGGTCCCTGAAAGCTTGGCTTGGCTTTAGTAGCCTGTAATCACCGTGAGCTACAGAGGCCTACTGCTAATCTATGTTAAAAATGCTCTACTACTAATACTCCAAGGACGCCACCATTTTCGTTCACAAGGCAAATGTATTCTAGTTCTAGTTTACCGCCGGGCGACACTCCTTCGCCTTTATGTAAAATATTATCTTCGACCTACCAATGTTGGGGAAACTCAAAACAGAATATTATAATACTTGCATAATTTCATACGGTGCGTGCGAATGGTCCATGGGGAAATGTGGCTACAGACGAATGTGTAGTAGTAGGCCTTCTGCCTGCGGTGGAAGTTTCGGCTCATCCCGCACAATGTGCTAAAGGTAAAGCCGGTGGCGTTGTCTCATGTTTGTTTCTCTCCGAGATTTAGAGGCAATGATTCGTGTTCATTCATGACAGACTCCAAGTTGTGCATCCGAGTCCATAGATACCTCCCGCATTCTTTTCAGCGAGCTGTCAACCATCATTTGAAAAGTCTGACCTTATTCTGTTCCATATATTTAGTACTGTGACCGATCCAATGACTCTCAGTAGCCGCGATCGCGGGAGAGCTGGACGGAATAGCCGCCTGCCCTCGTCGTCGACCGCCTATGGAGTAAACTGTTGATCGCTTTTTCCGATTGACGTAAGATGTTTTATCTTGACCAGAAAATTATGCGCAATAAAGGACGGCAAGCAGCTACTCTTTTCAAAATCGGAATTAATTGGGCTCAAATTAAACTACGAGTCGTTCGAAACGTACAAAGTAAGAACCTTGATCTGGCCCGGACCAAGAACAAACTCCCAGGGCTAATACTTGAGTGTAGATGTAGCTGCAAGCTTGGAAATGTTATTATTGTTGCTTTCATATCATAGATTGTTTTTCAAACGCGGATGGTATGTAAACATGTAATTTACTTACCTATCCTTTTTGCGGTCCTGTATTACGCATTAAGCATGTCAGCAGTGATATATTCCACGACGCCACTGGTTAGAACAAACCGAACAATATCATTCCGCCCTCAAAAAACCACTCCTCACATTCGTATATCTAGGATTAGTGTTTATGTCGATAATATGTGCTTATGAGTGAATTGGACGACATAATGTGGATCTTTGAACCTTGAGGTTGGGAGCAGCCACTGGCAGGCCTAAAGGGGAAATGCGCTGAAAATATAGACGCCCAAGGCATGGACGTCGAAACCACGACACCAGCTGGTCAACCCATCGTTTCCCGAGAAAAGGTAATACAAATAGATTGTTTAAATCCACTGGCTTATATGTATAAATCGCTAATACGATGTACACAGACCTCTCCTTTTCTCATCAGGACGTTCATCAAAATCGGTAGTTTTCATCGGTTGACTCTGTTCGAGGATGGAACACTTCCTACGACTGACGAGCAGCAGATATTTACTTGGTGCGTGTTCTGTCGATTCGTAGCACGGAGTAGTCATGTTAATTGGGTACGCGGGGTCATTTGTGTGATACAGGAAAGACGCAACCCTCCGCGAGCTTCTAACCAGCCTTCGCGACATCGCTCCACAAACTCCTGAATACCGTCATCCACTCGCTCGATACTCATTCCGTGCAATCTATGCTGATTCGGCCGCAAGAGGCCGTTTCGCCTCAAAGGACCTCGGGATAGTCTACTCACGCGATATCCTTGGGGAGCCGGGGACGTTGAACTCTCCAGCGCCCAGGTTACTTGAGGATGAAGATGATGGGGAGGAGGGAGGGAAGGAGAAGAGCGAGAGGGAGAAGGAGGAGAGAACTTTGGATGAGCTCAGATTCGTTCCGGGAGATTATCTCTGTGTTGCTGTGTTGTTGCCGAAGAATGTCAATGTGGTCACTGGGGAAAGGGATAGGGATATTGCGATCAAAGGATCTGCTGGTGGTGCTAGTGGACCCCCGGCGACCAATGGATGGAGGACTGGCGGTGCAGGGGGTAGTGCGAGAGGAGATGGAGGATGGGGTGGGTCTGTCGCCCCCATTTCTGCTGGTGCTCCTACTGGTCGCGGTGGCGGGCACTGGCGAGGAGGCTCGGATATTCCACCGCCCATCTCGCGTGGACTAGGACGTGGGCGCGGTGGAGGTGGAGGTGGAGGTGGAGGTGGAGATTTTGCGGGGAGGGACCGGGATTACGACAGTAGGATGGATAGCAGGGGCGATAGGGATAGACGCGTTCCACCTCCAAGACGTGATTCGCCTCCACACCGAGGAGGCGGTGGGAGGGATCGGGATCGGGGTGGTCCACGGGGAGGGAGGAGATCACTTTCGCGGTCGAGGTCAAGGACTCCACCTAGGAGGAAGAGATATGACTAAAAAAATGCCTGTTTTCATTTATTGCCTTTCTTGCACAACTTACTGATGATATTTGATTCTATTTTCCACCGCGTATTCGACCTAGAAGCATTTTATGATTTTCTTGGCAAATAAAGGGTGTATGTGTGTGCTATTCAAATATATGCGTTTTGGCCGATCTGGTGGAAGGCTTTCGGTGCGATCGATATTGGCCAGAGACAAATGAAGCCCTCAAGTACCCAAGTTGTCTCACGCAGCCCAACTCAACTAACAATCTAATAAACAAGAAGAGAGAACCAAACGGGAACAAACCCGAGCTCTCTAATTATAAAAAGGAACGACTGGTTACATATGACCATCACGTGTCACACGCTGTGCTCAGGCCAGTTCAGATTGAACCTAGTCTACATTCGCTTGGTCAAAATCACGGCCGGTTAATTTTTAATTACGGATAATTTCCCTTTTGGGCTAGGCAGGCTTTGCCAGGCATCAGATTAGTCTCGGACACAGTTACCTTCTGACATCCCAATTTGGAAACCCAGAACTTTCCAAATTGGGATGTCCGCTGATGCCTGGCAAAGCCTCTGGCAGCGAGTATAAAACTCTCAGGGAATACCATGAGTTTGCTAGATCCTCTACCCACTCATATCTACTCAAATGACCGATCTTCATGCCACCACGTCTACGCGGGCTGGTGACGATTCGTCGTCGTCAATCCGAAGTCCACGCCCAACAACATCTATCGGTCAGCTGTTCGATCGTATGGATTTGCCTTGCAGCTTACCTTATAGCTAATGTATTTAGATGGGAGCTTCCCTTCACCGTTGCTGGAATTCACCATCTCAAATGAGGATTCGTTGACGACGGTGTCCGACTCGGATACTCCTTTCCGGGAAGACATGCTCAGCAATACAATCCCAGTCGTCCGTGACCTGGTACATATTTAACATATGGCTCTTGTGTTGCCTCGTATTGATTGAACCATTGAATCCAGCTTCACGGAGCTGCAAGGGGCCTCGACGCATATATGCCGCGTGGCACCCCCGCTGTGAAAGTTCGTCTTGCCCACCAAATTGTGGATACTAGAGTATTCTTACATCCTCATTTGTCAGGGTGCTTCACAGCTCGATGCTAGAGGTGGTGTTTTCAATGATGTAGGCAGGGACCTGCATTACCACGTCAACGTCACACTTTGTTCTCATGCGAACTCAAACCTCATTGACAGCAGGGCAGAGATACCCGTAAGCGACCTCTAATGGCTCTTTTCTCTGTTGATGAGTTGATCTTCTGTCATAGAATATCCCTGAAGTTGACTCTGAATCCGATAGTGTTTCACCACTGCTTGAACGTGGAATCAAGCTCATAAAATGCGCGAGGACGTACATTGTGACAAGTATTTCCGCTATCATAGCTCGATTCGAGCTTTGACCGGATGTCGGGCGAGACATTGATCCCATTCTAATTTCCTGTCTCCCGGGTTTTGCCTACGTTTGCGCTGTATATTCACCAACATCGCTGTTAGCTTTCTTCGTCGCTTTCTATTTCGATCCTACGATGCAGTTTCTGGTTGACTTAGATTTGTTAGCTCATCGTACTCATGTTGAACTAATAATTGATGCACGCACCGAATGAAAACTGGGACGAAACTAATGTACAAGCAATGATCATGCAGATATTATGCGCAGCTATGAACGGCCGGTCTCGAGAGGAAGCATTATAGAGCTCGAGATCCTTGCTACTGTCGCCATTCCAGCCTAGAGATCCAAGGAACCACCTTTAATACCAGCCTCGAGTAGCAACATGTTCTTGAAGAGCCGGGCAAGTCAAAGTTACACTCTCAAACGCCGAGGCTACTTGAGGAAAATGATGGAGACGTAGTATGATCTGAAGCGAGGTGTATACTGGCGGTGGGAATATTGCCATTAAAGGTGCTGGTGATGCTGGTGGACCCCAACGACCAATGAATAGAGGAGCAGTACAGCATGAGGTGATGCAAGAGTGGGAAAATGATGTTTTTTTCACAGGTAGGGGGGATTCTCTAACATAGGGCTACGCCCTAAGTAGCGGAGAATAAACATGGATTATAAAATCAAATAAGGAGGTGGGGTACGGATAGACGGTATCCCACCCCCAAGGTGTGATACGCCTCCACATCCACACCAAAGGGTGGGGAAGGAGAAGATCCCTCTCGCAGTCAAAGTCTAGAACGTCATCTAAGAATATTTCGTTGCTTTAGTTTAAGGCTACTTACCTAGTCATAAGGGTACTAGAAGAATGCTTGGCTCTTTCGTTCTAGACTGTGGAGTTAGCTGCCATAATTACAAACCAACAGGCCGCATTTGTACTCTACAAGCGCCGTTGGAGTGGGCACCAAAAAATTAGCGCCATTGTGGAGCTAATTCCTACGGGGCAGTCGCCACATAAATGGAGACCCTTTGGTTACATATGCGTCGCCAGCTACCCCCCACTTCTAAATGACAGACAACTATGATGAAGAGGTGACCAGGCGCCCGAACACTATGGTCAGTTACGATTCGTTGGCGTCAAATCATCCTCCGGCGGCATCTATCGGTCAACAGATTATTCAAGCAAGTTTGTCACCCGATGCGAACTCTGTGAATTCTTGCCAGATATCATCCATACCATCCACGGTGGATCGCGCATTATTATCCGGAAGTTTGCGATCACCAGCAGCAACATACACCGTCTCGATTGAGGGATCGACGACGGCACCGTCACTGCCAGCGCTCCCAACATCGCCGTCGACGCATCTGACCACTACTGCACCTGTGCTACCCGATAATGAGCCAGGAGGCTTAGTATTTTCTCTGCGGACCTCGGGAGGTGGTCAAGCACAGATTCACCAGAAAGGCGGCTGTTCCAGTTTCAGGAGCGACCAAAACAGCTTCGACCGTGATGAAAGTAGTCCTCGCCTAAATGCATTAGTTGGTAAGAGATAGA